>VWPU01008177.1:9752-54880 GCA_013398955.1 Callaeas wilsoni | reverse complement strand
CATTTTAGCAGTTATTTTGTGTAATTACAGTATCCACCTTGGATGTGGCTTGGAAAACTCTTGGTGTTGTCTCGCTGTAGTTATGCAGAGTTCCAGGTTGGTTCCAGGATGTCACTCTACTAGTCTGAAAAGGGAAAAAATGCGTTGAAACAGAAGAAAAAGGGGTCTCAGTGTGCTGGAAAATCTCTGTAATCTTAAGACTTGATAAAGATGTCTGGGTATAAAAACCATACATCTTCACTTCAGTTGTTGTGGTCTGGAAAACCAGGTCTGTACCACACAAATTTATTTCTCTGCTGTGTGTTTTTTTTCCCCAGTGTCCCAATGTAATATCAGCTTGAAGAAGCAGAGGAGTCGAAGTATCTTTAGCACCTTATTCTGCTGCTTTCGTGACTACAATGTCGAGCCACCATCTACCAACAGCACCAGTGCTCTGCCTCCTTTGGTGGAGGAGAATGGAGGACTTCAGAAGGTCTGGATTTTCTCTTATTTTGCTGTCATGTGGGTCTTTTGTAAGCAAGGCTTAATTCTGCTTCCAAAGGTTTGTCTTAACAGGTTTCCCTTATGGGACACAGCTGTGAGTTACTGGAAAAAATCACTGGTTTGATGGTGGATTGCTAATGCCGTCTATTCATCTGTAATATAAAACTGGTATTTCTGTTATGGGTGTTGGCACTATACATTTTATAAGCAACCAACATTTAAAACCTGACTACGACACTAAAAAAAAATGGAGACTTCTCATAAAACTTCAGCTGCTGAGCTGTCCCCAGCTTTGGTTCCCTTTCCTGATTACAGGAAGGTTAAAATACGTTCCACTGGAGCACAGTGGAACCTTCTGAGCATCACTTTAAGGGGTTTTTAGTGACATAAAAACAAATCAAAAGAACCATTAATATTGGGACCTTTTTTCCTAAGCAGTTCATTTACATTTAATACATGCTGAGTCCAGACATAGCAGCTTTTGGCCAATTTTTCCAGGTTATTAAGTTTTGTTTAACGAGTCAATGGATAGAAATTTTAGATACAAATACAGATAGAATACAAACACTGCAACACAAATTTGTATGTTCTTTATAAATCTGGTAACACTGAGAGCATTTGTCTTACAAACTGAAGAGTTCCATTTCAGTATGGCAAACATAGGAATGCCAAGTTTTCCATACAGTTTCCAGGACTCGGAAATGGCAAATACAGGTGAATCCATGGTGGGGAATAATAGCAGAAATGGAGATATCTCTATGGGTTTCTAACCCTTCTGCTTTTCACAGTTTTTCGTGTCTGATGCAGCTGATTCTTTACTTCCCTTGTCCAGTCCGTTTTATTCTGGTTTGAATTTTGCTGGTTTTGCTTGAATTCTGAAAAGCTCAGGAGAAAGAGCAAGGAACTGTTTGGTGGGAGAGAGGGAAGGAGAGCAGATGAAAGTGATGGAGGTTTCGAGTGCATGTGGAGGTAAAGTCTGAACTGTAACAGTTCCTGCTGAAACTGCTCACGCAGAGGTAAAATGCACTGAAAATCCTGCCAAGAGGAGGGATTGTACATGTATTTTTAGACTTCTTCTGCTAGCCAAGGTACATTTCAAGTGAAATGAGGGAAATCTAGCCTGGACGTGCTGAGGGGAAAGCTGAGGAGTGTGTAGCATGGATGCACACATTCATCTGAGGGAAAAAAGGGATGGGAAACTACTAAAATTTCCTTTCCACTACGCTGGGGAATGGAAAGGAGGCAGAAGCGAGGCTGCTGGCAAAACTACAGCTGAGAGAAAATGGGAGTTCAGTAGAAACTTAAAACATAAAACTAAGTTTATTTTTTCTATAGAAAAACATGAGTTAAAATGGTCTGGAGTCAGTAGTTTCCCGACTGCATTTTGCAAAACAATTACTTTCTAAATATATCTTATGCCTTGAGAGACTGCATGTGTGTCCACACAAGTTTTCATCCTCACTGTGTGCTGCCTCAGTGAGCAGTTCTGGAGCTGTGCAGTACTTGTACACGAGACCAGGACACAAATCACAGCATTCCTAAAATAACCAGATCAAAAGTTCGGAGATCAAAAAAAATTCAAAGAATATATTGAAGAGAATTTAATTAAAGAGTGTTTTCTTCAATTGAATGAAAAGCACTCAGATACTCATGTCTTTTTAGAAGAAATCAATATAGCTAAACTTTTAGATGGTTCTTGAGCTCAGATAAGTCTGTGACACTGCTATTTTAAATGCAGTGTTAAAGATTAATAAGCTCTATATGTGTTTATACTGTTTTTATTTTGAGTGCTAACACAATGTAAGTAGGAAATTCTAAAGAAATGAAAACAAGATTGAAGACTTGAATATGTTTGGATATTGTTACTCTGTCAGGCTGGTGTTTTTTACCAGGAGAGCTGTTTCAGAGCTGTGCAGGCTGCTTGAATTTGGTGGAGTTACACTGAGCATCTTGTCTAGATTCAGAAATAAGTAAGGTGGGGGAAGCAACAGTGGGCCTTGGATTCTAAATTGGTGAAATGAAATGTCCAGGAATGACAAAATTGCCTCTCAGGAAAGAAAATAAAACCTGACAACCCACTGCTTAAATTCCTCTGCTGTTTCATTAAAGCTCTTTTTTTGCATTAGTTTCACTGCCAGGTTGGAATTGTTTAAATTCTGTTAAGCTGCTGCTCAGATGGTCACTTAGTTAAATCTGCTCTCTCCTTTATATTTTATTAATCATTTATCACATCACGGTTCACTTCTGGCCAGGCCCAGTCAGTTCATGTGTTGTGACCCTTTCCTTAAAAAATGGACGAGGAAAATTGCACAATAATGTCAGGCAGTTACCACTAGAAATGAGCATAAAATGGCTTGGCTGTACTTTCATGATGTCTCTGCTGTTCAGTGGAGTTGGTACATGAAAACTGGTGATAAAGACTTCAGAGGAAGGAAAGGCATGGGGGAAGCTTCTGCTGCTTTCACTGCAATTCAGTATTCTGTGTTGCTTCTGGCATATTCTGAAGCTGATATGATAAGCCAACTTCCTTCTAATTAGGAATCTTGATTTTTGTAAATGCTGACCTGTTAAAAAGGAGGGAAAGCGGGAGAGAGTATTTTATGAACTAGTTGAAAACACAGTACTGAAATTTTGTTCAGAGTAATTGCCATGTGTGATACAATTTTTATTGTTACTGTTATTTGGCTCTAGTAGAAAAAAATGAAATCAGTGCTCCAGATTAATCAGTGCTTCATGATGTGACTTGATGATGCTTGACACGTCAAGTGTTCTGTCACTTCTTCATGGGATTGGAAGAAACACCAAACTGAGCGTGGTTTTGATTAAAGTTATTTTCAGTGCTGAATTCTATTCTGTAAGTGGGGGGGAAAAAAAGCCCAAAAACTTCTTTAAAGTATTGAGTTCACTTTTAAACCTTCTACTCACAGAGCAGCTGCTTGTCCAAGTGTGACTCTAATACTGGTAATGAATGGTCCATTCTGTCCCTTAAAGTTTCAATACAACTTTTTTTTCAATAACAACTTGTATTTACTGAAACTGTGGCATATTTGTTTTCCTTCAAATGCAGCAGCTATTCAGCACAGCAGAAGATGCGCTGTAAGATGTGGTGTCTGTGACAATGGGTATATCAGCCTGCCTGCAGCTCGGGTGCTGAGCCAGATGTGTCACTGGGAGCACACAATGTTCAGCCTCATGAACCCTTTGGTAACTTTTCCCTGCCTCCTCAGCAGCAGGCAGCTCCCCAGTACCTTCCAGCCACTTTCTTTCTTGTTGTTTAGAGTGTTGAGAGAGAGAATTGTGTTTTGTGTTCTTTGGGATAAATTCAAATCTCAATTTATGTTCTTCAGTTACCAACTAGACTCAGTTCTTGTATTTTCTGGATGTAAGTTTTTTCTTCGGAGTGAGTTTGTTACCTGACTTTTGAGGTGTTTGTGGATACAGATTTCATTCATTCAGGCTTGAAGGGGGAGTTCAGATAGAGAAAGGTGAGAAAAGCAAGATACAAACTCTTTTTTCCCTTTGCTTTCAGTCGTGGTAGGTGAGGGAGCCCTGACAAGTCTGTGGGCACTTTGCCATTTCACTCCCAACCCACTTCCACTGGAGTCGTCCTTGCTTTTGTTTCACAGCGAGATCCAGATCAGGCAGATGGCTCCTGTTAATGAGATGAAGCATGAATGAGGAAAGGGATTTTTATGCTTGCTGGGTTAGAGGACAAGCTCTTGATCCACACTCAACAGGGAAGAAGAAAGAATTAGGAGGAGGTTTTTTTTCTGTGGGCAGCAGCTGCTCCCTCTGCTTTCCTTGTCACTGAATTTCCACCTCACCCCACAAGTGGAGGTTCCTTCTCCCCGCTGCATGATGCCATCATCTCCCAGGTGATGCTGGAAAGCTGCGTGGATGCCCTGTGGTCGTGTCTCCAACACTCCTGTCTGCTTCAGGGATCTCTGTTTGTAACACAGTCCGGCAAAAAGGATCTTCTCTCTGTCCCACGTGAATGGGGCC
Organism: Callaeas wilsoni; assembly: GCA_013398955.1. Lineage (NCBI taxonomy): Eukaryota > Metazoa > Chordata > Aves > Passeriformes > Callaeidae > Callaeas > Callaeas wilsoni. Next base: position 50,395 of record VWPU01008177.1, on the reverse strand, counting down.
CAGCAAAATGATGAAAACAGCTTGTAGGGAGCACGTTCTTGAGGTCAAAGTAGCATCTGCTTCGTGCTGGAGACCTCGAGGAGCAGCAGGAGCGTGGGCTCTTTGATGAGGACATCATTAATGACAGGCTTTCTGAGCAGCCATGGAAATCGCTCTCCGATGTGGAGGAAGATAATTGAGATTAATGTAAATCATTGTGCTCTTTCTCCTGCTTAACCTTCGCTGATCAGAGCAAGAAAATTCCCGGTGTTTGGTTCTGTTGGTCAGCATCAGCACGTGGTATGGAAGGTCTGTTTAGAAAACAACTCTCCTCTCCATACCTATGTTTGGTTCCTCTCTTTGCCCACTCATTCTGACCTTCTTTGCCTCCTAAAAGGTCTTCTTTATGAAGAGACAGCTTGAGGGTTTGTCAAATCACTGAAGTGTCAAATCATAACTGTGCTACTGTTTTTAAAGAACAGGTCTAGAGTAAACTTTATGCTAAAGAAACTAATAGGATAAATCTGTTACTTTGGTCAGCTTCTTCTCTAAAGTGAAATAGCTCCTTGTCTTCGAATACAGACTGTTCTGAAAAAAAACAAAATAGTGTGGCCTGTCACTTGGTGCTCATTGAGGCCACACGTGACCATAGACAGTGTTGGTGAGCAACACTGTGCTGGAAATTGCTGTTTCAAACTAAAAATTACGTAGCTAAAGGAAAAGATAGAATTTATCATTCCATCTGTATATAGTGTGGAAAAAATAAAACCCATTAAAAAAACCAAAACTGATTTCAATGGCTGGGGACAAATCAGTTCCTGGGTTGTCTTAGGGATACAATAGGGAAATTTTGGCATTCTAGGAACAGCTTTGTTCTGTTACCAACATCAGGAGCTCGTGGAAAGCCTTCAACAAATGCGGTCATCCGTCATCTCTTTCAAACGATGCTGTTATGACCCATTTTCCTTCCTGTTCCAAGGCATTAGGAAACGAGGCAGGACACTTGTAAGAAGTTTCCCAGAGCAAGCTTGTTTTTAAAAAGCGTTTGCCTGTTCATGAACATTTTTGCTTTCCCAGCAGACTCCTGCACTTCTTTCTGCTTGTTTTTCCTGTTCTCATCACTCTCATTACTGTTTCGATTTTTGCATAGGTATTTCCAGGGCTCCTCTTAAGAAATTTGCTCGTTTTCCCTTTCTTTTGTAAATTTAGTTTAAGAAATTCTGTGAGAAAAATTAGGCAAACAGTAATGCAAGTCCTTTAGTAACTTTGGTTTTGGGCTCCCATGAAAGACACTTCCACTAACAGGACATTAACATACTGAATTATATTTTTTTCTATTCTTATTGCTTTTACCCTGAGGAAAACTTGGATTCTTACCAACTTTTGTGTGTGTGTTTTTCTAGAAATCAGGTACTTTTTCCTAGTGCCAAGGTTTTGATAGTTCATGGTGGTTGCTGCTCTCTAGTTGCTCCTTCAGCTTGTCAGGATTTTGGGCGAACTTCAGTAAAAATTTCTGCTGAGCAGCATTCAAAAAGAGCACTTTAAAAATAATACTGAATTATTTCTGTTTGTCAGTGATGTGTCAACATAGACTTGAAAACAAATAAGCAGGAGGCTTCTTCAGCTGGAAGACCCTGTTTTAGTGTTGAAAACAGCCCTTTCAGTAGTTTCTCTGCTGGAGATCTGAGCCTGTGTTGTCCAGATAAAAAAGAATAAAATCATCTACCCAAGCAACATCTATGCTAGAAGGATCAGCTTCCTTTTTTTATGTGCTGTGCCCACCAGAAAACAAAGTTGGTTTCGAAGGATTAGAAAGATTAAAAAACAGAGTTCCAGCTTCAAAAATCTCTTAGATGTTTGAGTTAGAGTTGGGTGAGAGTTTCACATTTGAGCCAGGCTTCGTCCATTTTGAAGCTGTCCTTGTTTCTGGATGTCCGAGGGTGAGAAGGAAAGGTCAGGTGGGCCAAGAATTTCCTGCCTTCTCCCAAGTGCAGTGCAAAAGTGAGACCTTGGGAACAGCACTGGTGCTGCTGGATGAAGGAAGTGGGATTCCTTGGATTAGTTTATCATCATCATCATCATCATGTCCTTCTCAGGCATTTTGCTGTTGCCTGAGTGAAAACGCTGTTTTTTCAAGTCAGTTGTGTCCAGTGAAGTTGAGTTCGAGGAGTGGGGTTCTGCCCTGCTGCCAGGGTCTGGCTCAGCCTCTTGTTGCTGCAGTGAAAATTGACAAATATACCCATTAGTACATCTCAAAGCTGAAAAAGTTCCAGTAAATACAGGTACTTTTCTTATTGCCATCTCTTATTAATCATAGCATGGGTTTTATCAGTCCAGTCTCCTAAACATCATAAATGCCAGTATACTAACAGATCATTTCAGCAACTAAAATGCAAAATCCTGGTTTTATTTTTTTTTTTTAACCTTGGTTTCTTGAATACTTTGAACTTTTGGTTTAAAATGTTTGAGTGCTACATTTACTGCTCCAGACCTTTGTTCTACCCTTTAAAAGCCATTACCCTTACAGTGATTTTTTTTTTCTTTTTCCCCAGGGTGACCAGATGCAGGTCATGCCTATACCAAGTGTATGTATTTTTATCCCTTTTTCTTTTAATAATTTTCATGACTTTTGCTTTGGTTCATTTTATGTTGCAGTCTAACAGGTCTGGTTTGTGTTGCATGTTAACAAAAGGATTTTATGTTCTGTCTGTGATGTTGTATCCCCAGAGGTGAATTGAACTGCATGTGTTCTACAGGGACTGAAAGAAGAGTTTGGGTTTTATCTGGGTTTCATCTGAAATTCTGGCATTTTGAAAACACGTGAAGCAGTCTGAAAGTTGAAGAAGTTATTTATTTTAATAGAGGCAAAAGGTGACTCATCATCACTATGTGAGACACAGTTACAAAAACCTTTTCCTCTCATTTCCCCCTATATTCCAGTTGAAAAGAAGAGTTGGAAACTGCAAAATTTATTTGAAATAAGTCATGTTAAGAGAACAGAGAGCACACTGACTATTGCTCATTACTGCACTTGTTTGAGATGATGCTCTTGGTATCAGCTGCTGCTTTATGGGCCTTAATATTTCTGTTTATCTTCCCTGGATTAAACTTGGAATGCTGTTTGGCATCTGAATTATGTTTCAAAGCTAAATAAAAGGAAGAAAAAACCCAAGTCCTTCAAACTGGAGCTTTCAATTTAATTAGTTTTAACCTTTTTCGGTCAAAAAACTGCTCTTTTTTTTTATGAGGATGAAGGCTTAGGCTTTGTAAAGCTGAATTTTTTTTTTTTTTTTTCCTCTGAGCTCCTTTGCTGTTTACAATACTTCATCATTGCAGAGCTTCCCAGAAAACAGCAGTGCTGATGTGTGGAGCTACTCACCCAGCCCTCTTGTTTGAGATACTCGGTAGCCTTTAAAGACCCGGATATTCCCCAAGATGCCATTCTTTTTCTTTTTCCCTTCCTTCTCACGTAGCCCAGCCTTACAAAACCTGCTGTAAGAAGCCCCCTGTCTGTGCTAAAAGTGCAACAGTGCCAGGAGACCACTGTGACTGTGCACATCTTCCCTCTTCCAACAGTTTTTCCTGGATTTGAGAACTGTTGGAAATTCCTCTTTATTGCTTACCTGTTACTTCTGATATGGCTCATGCATGGTGTGTATGCAGACAGGCATGGACATGCATGTGATTTGTATTTTTGCAAGTCTAGGAATGGAAAACCTCAAATGCAAATCAGAAAATACTGATTTCCAAACTACTTTTCTTTTTTACGTACCTGCCAAATTTTGTTAGGTGACTGTAGTTGCTCCACTAGGAATTATTTGAACATGAAACGTGTTCTGGCTGTGCTCTGACCTGGAATAAAAATCTTTCCCAAGAGTGACTGTAGGTACTAAGAGAATAAGAATTCCAACAGGACAAAATTTTGGAAGGATAAATGAGTACAGCTCTGACAGGTACAGAAATGAAATGAGATGCTTTGTTAGAACACTGTCTTTGCAATGTTAAAGCAGTGCCCTGTTAGATTTGGGCAGTAGTAGGAAAATGAATGATTCAAGAAGGGATATCTTTTTTTTTCCTCTCTTTTTTTTTTTTTTTAAGCTCAGCTGCAATTTTTGCAGACATACATTCCCAGCACTAACGAGGCAGTAAAATTAACTTATCTCTGCAGTCGTGCCGTAGGGTTCTGAGCGAGCAGGTGACTTTAAACACTCCTTCCCCTTCTCCAGTGCCATCTGATGCTTCTTCTTGCAGCAGGACACGGGAGTGCTGGCAGGCAAGCATCGCCCCTGGGCACTGGGGTGGCATTTGCTCCCCGGTATCAAAGTGCTGCTGGCTCTTTGGAACCAGCCAGCAGCGCCCTGTAATCATCTAAATAAAGGCACCAGGGAGCTGCACGTGGAGAAAGGCTAGGAAAGAAAACGCAGCGTTATCTTAGGAAAAAACAACTAAAATTAAAGTGTTGCTCTGCCAGCCTTAGGAGGGGTGTTGGTCCTGAGAGCCAGCGCCCAAAGGTTTGCTCCAAGACAACTCTAATTGTGTGTTTCAGACCCATTTAGGCAGAAATTCTTCATCCTCTGCTACCTAGGGCTGAGAACTGGGCTGTGTGAGCTGCATGTCTTGTACAAAGCAGGAGAAGAATCTTCTGAACAGACACAGAGCTTGGTCACGATTAAGGGGACGTTTGCTTTTCACAGGGCTCGTTGCAAATGTCATCACTTCAAGTGTTTAGAGAATTCCTGAGTGGCTCTAAAAAGAGCTCCGCCCACTCCCCACTTTCAAATTGAAGCCTCCAGTCAAAATATGAGACTTTCTGGAGCTTTATTGTGCTTTTTATCGTGTATTAAACCTGGCAGTGTGCTGAGGTCACCTGTTTGAAAGCTTCCATTGCTTTATGTGCGTTTTGCATTGCTTTTATTTGCATTTATGTGTGCAGTTCAGTGAAATGGATCTTCTGCTCAATCAGATTTGTCCTGTATTAATTGCGCTGAATTTAAAAGCTTGACTTAATACAAATTTTCGCTTGGTTATTGATAAAGAGGACTGCTAGACAAGAAATACTCCAGCTTCAAGTTAGGTTCTTCAGAAAATAGAAATAGCATTACTTTGGGTTTTTTTAAAATATGAGTGTTACCATGTTTGTAGCTCATATTTTGAAACTGTTTCCAGATAAGACATAGATTAAACAGCAGCATAATTGATTATTTTCCTAATACTGCAAAATTATTTATTTTTAGGGCTGAAATAAACATGAAATTTAAAAAAGAGGCAAACCCAAAACATTCCCAGCTGGCACATTATGATAGACCTGATTAAAAAATCTAAATGTAGCTCAGGATGCCTGTGTTTTCATGGGTTTTCCTCAGCTTTCTTTGGAAGGGAGCACGGTAGAGAAATCAGAGAATCGTACAATGGTTTGGGTTGGAGGGAACTTTAAAATATTATCTCGTTCCAACCCCCAAATCAAAGTAGACCCGTAGCAACTTCACTATTTTATATTCTTTTGAATGAAGAGGTAAATGGAAATAAAAAGCCACACTCATGCAACATCTTAAATGAGATGTTGTTAAACAACTCTTAAATGAGTTGGAGTGTCCATTCCTTTTCTTCAGCTTAAAATTCCACTATTAACAAGTGGTATCAAAATGATCCCTCAGAATCCCTGCAGAAGTTAAATCTTAGCACAGGGATATTGGGTTTTTTTTTCCACTTGTCTTCACCTACATTAGATAATTCCTTGTTATAACTTTTTCTAGAAGAAATTTTGAGAACTGCCTGTTCCACAAGAGGAGCTGGCATCTTGTGGCAGCTGTGTTTTAAGTAGGAATAATTTATCTTCCCTAAGAATATTTCTGCACATAGCTGCTGGGAGAAGCTGTTAGCCCTGCAGAGTGCAGCCCAGAGTGTGAGCTGAGGAGGACACGAGCAGTAAATTAATGTGCTGCACTTAGGCTTGACAACATTGCCAGTACAGAGAGAGAGGAAAAAAAAGGGCTTATTAATTCTGATACCTGTCTCTGTGGGAAGTACGGGCCTGCAGGGAGGAAAGCTGATGCTTGTTCTGTACAGTGAATTTCTGCAACATTTGTGTTGACCAGCTGTTTATGCTTCAACCAAAAGTCCTGTTCTCTTGCCGCCACCATCCCCTTTTTTTTTTTTTCTTCTTAGGGAATATACTATTTCCACGGGACTGAAGCAGTGCAGCAGTCGTTTCACTACAAGGTCTGTTGAGCTGGTCAGCCACGAGACCTGGCTGGAATGCATAAATCCCAAACAGTGACTAGTTTAACTTGTATACAGTTTGTGTCTTGTTGGAATTGAAGACCGAGCCAGTGAGATACCACGTGTTATTTTTCTGCTGAGTTCTGTGGAAGTCTGCAGCCTTTCGGGGAGTGTTGCATAGTAAATACGAGTTGCTGTTAGCCACAATTAAATATTCTTAATCATCTCAGATCTCTTTAAACTGATGTGTGTAAAAAAATAAAAGATATTATCAAACTTCCATAACTATTCACTGTTAACTGTGATGAAAATCTGGTGTTTAGAACTCTGCTTGGGTATGTCTCCATTAGTGAGAAAATTAAAACACAATGTTGAGTAATGCTTGTTTCTGCCTAAAAGCTTTGCTACCCTTGACAGGTGGAAATTGCTTGAGATCAGAAAGCTCGAACAGCAAAACAAATGGGCTGATACTTTGCATTACAAATCCTTTCAAGGCTCTAAAAGCCTCAAAAATGCCACCCTTGCTCCCAAGTCCTACACCAGCTGTTTAGCAGCCTCACAACTTCTAGTGACTTCAGCATAATTTCTTCATCCCTGTAATATTATCAGAGGGTGAATGTTTTCACAGTTCAGGGCAACAGAATTGCAATTTGTGAAATGGAAAATCTATTTCTTCTGATCTTCAAATGTGTGAACTTAAGGAAACAAGATCAGATTGAACTCAAGATGCCAAAGCTTGTAGGGAAGAGTTGGTTGTGCCCTTGTTAGATCAGTTTAGGGCAGTAATTGCACGTGATCTCCTACAGCAGTGCTGAAAAGGGAGAGAAACTCTAGCAGCATCCAGCATCTCTGTGTGGATGCCACAGGCAGATTGTGCCTCTCCCAGCCACTGCTTTTGAGAAAAGCAGAGGTGCAGGTGGGTGAAAAAAACAGTCACAGGTTGCCTCGCTGTGCAGTCAGAGAATTTGAGTTCTCAGAGATGAAAGTCCTTGCATTTTGTAGTCCTTGGTATGTGTCCATCCTTCTCTTGATGACAAATGCAACAGTTTCCAGCTAAAAAAATTAAGATATCTGTGGTAAGACAGTGCTTGTATTTTTCATATGTGTATTTTTATATGGAAGAATATATATTTCCATATATTTTCCATAGGTGCAAATATTTTCAGTTTGATAAAGAATTCACATAGCAGAAGTAATTTCTGGCTTTGAACTGCTTGTGCAGATTAATGTAGTCGAAAATTCAAAGGAGATAAGAGTTTTGAGTGCAACAATAAATGGAACTATTATTTTTTTTTTAAAGTATGTTTAAGATTCCTTGGGATGTTCCTGTCTCTTTTTCATCTTCAAAGACAAGAGGTATTGGAACATGGGTTCTGAAGATTATTGTCTTTAAATGGGTTGGATTTTTCTTTCAATAAGCGTTTCGTTTATTTAGGTTTCAAGTTTGGATCCTTCTTAATGTGAAAAATTGAGGTGGGGTGCTAAATACCTTTTAGGCTTTGAGTAGGAGGAAGAAACCAAAATTCTTCAGGTCTGGTCCTAGCTGCCAACAAGCAGAGGTGGAGCTGAAGCAGTTGTGGGACTGTCCATAACCTAGACAGGGTGGTGTATAAATTTCAGCCTGGTTAGGTGGCTGTGATGGATGGAGCCTTTGCAGGCAGTAGGCAGAATGTTGTTTTGATTTGAAGGTCCTTGTCAGATGTGTGCTGAGGGGAAATGCACTGAGACAAGTGGTTTGTAGGCAGGGCAGCTTCCAGTTTGGTGGCTGAAGGAACTGTTGTCGATGTTGATTGTAAGGAACTAAATCAATTCCAGTGAACACTCCTAAAAATCCCCCAAGAACTCCTGCTTTAACTAAAAACACTTAATTTAAGTCCAGAATCTGATTTGTTAGGTGCTTCATTTAAACAAGAGCTTATTAGGCATCATTGGCCAGTATCCATCAAGGTGACACTTGAATTCAGCCAGTGGTTGCTAACCTGTCCTGGCTGCTGGAGGGTGTCCAGAGGTGCCTGCCTCACCTGTGTCACCCCCTGCCTGCACAGGGCTGGCCTCAGATCTCTGCAGGCCCCTCTGCAAAGGGCCACTGAAAAGAGCAAACTAGTGATAAATGAGGAATCCTTTCCAGTGAACAGTGAACAGATGAAAAGATAGGAAAATAATGGAGTTAGAGTTCTGTATCCAAGTCTAAATTAATTTAATTTCCTCTCAGTCTCAAGCTTTTCCCTATCAATACTTTCCTATAAAGCTAAATCCTCATCTTTCATCAAAAAACCCCTCTCTGAGTGGCAGCAGTGTTTCAGCTCCAAATGGAAGTGTTCTCTCCCATTTCTGTGATTTCAGAAAGTATCCAGTACCAAAACCTAAAGTAACTCATTTTTGTTGCAAACTGGGGTGTTGAAGTGGGAAATGATCCAAAGAATATGAGACTGACTGCATTGCTTTCAAAAAAAATTGTCAATTCACGGGATTGGTGCCAGTTTTAGTAAGGGCAGTGTGCTGTAGAAGAGCCCAGTTCAGGTTCTTCGTTGCAGTTTTAATACCTTGACTGGGAGCATAATTCACATGGAAGTTGATCACCACGCTCATAAGTGGTAAAAACAAGAGTGAAGACATGTCCTGGAAGATAAAATGAGTAGTGCTACCTTCCATCAGGATGGATTGCTCCATTTCGGCATTTTTCATGGCAAACAGAAATAATGATTTGTGTAAATGTCCATCAGCCTGATATGGCTGCAAATGTCATTGACTGGAAATAGGATAACAGCAACCAAAACCAGGCATTGGGAAGAGAGCCACTGGAAAAAGGTGTTGTATCAAATATCCTGGTTTTCCACTTTTTTTTGGCGAGTGGTGGTCTTTTACCATTTTAATTTCCAGTGCTTTGGAGGTCATTCTACACAAGTCTCTCATTTAAAAAAGAATTTAAAAAAGAAAAGTCTGTATGGGTATTGCAGTTGCATGAGCCATGCATATCCATACATGTACTTGGGATGAGCTCAAAAAAGCATTTGATTTCAAGTCATGTATGAGCCCAGAAAAGCATTTGATTTCAAGTCATGTATTCCAGCTCCCAGTAATTACTAGAACAGTAATGGTGACAGAAGGGTGCCCCTTCCATAGAGGTTTTACTTTTTTTGTTGTCTTCCTCTTTTCTTTTTATTTATAGCCACCAGCTAAATACCTCCTGCCAGAACTGACAGCATCAGACTATGGGAAGAAGTGTGTGGTCATTGATTTAGATGAAACTTTAGTGCACAGTTCATTTAAGGTAAGTAAACACAGAAGGGATCTCTTGCAGCTTGAATCTGTCAGTGGATGCTGCAGGAACTGCTAAAACCTCTTAACACTTGAACTCCTCTTACAGCCTCTGCCTGGGAGTCCTCGTTGCCTCTCCTATGGTTATTCATCCTAATGTAGCTCTCAGGGGAGTAACAACAGAGATTGTCTTTTTTTTATTATTATTTTATGTTTTTTGGGAAAACCGCTCTGACTGCAACAAGGCCTGGAATAGTTACTGACTTCATGGCTTTAAGTATTCCACCAAGGACTGTGTTTTGAACAGGTACAGAATGTGTTGCTTTGAAAATAGGGTTTTGTTTTTGCAGTTCAAATGATGCCGTAGTTAGTGTGGGAGAATGGAGAATCAGCACAGCTTCATGCTAGGTCGCATGTACCTTAAACCAGGAGATTTTGGGCACCCGTGATGGCTGTTCTCTCTTGCTGGAGGATGTTGTTTTCCAGGTCAGGCTTCTGTCCCGATCACAGCAAGTGTTTTTAAGTGTTCAGTTTTCAGAGCAGGAAAGTAAATACCATTTAGTTGTTGCTGATGAGTCAGTCATCTTCAAGAAGCAAGTTCTGTAACCCTTCAGAGTTCAGTATGTGGTGAAAGCACTGGTATTTTTTCTGTTGTTTAAGGAGAGCTGAAATTAGGAGACTTCAGAAATACAAACAGTGTAAATTGGCTCAGGGTACTGCTAGCATTTCTGCTTAGTGCATCTAGTACTGATAAAGCATCTACTGGTTTTATACATCAATTGGAGAATTTATAAGAATTAATAATGTTACCTTACTGCTACCAAACAAGGTTAACCACCCTTACAGCCTTCTAGGTGCTTGCACTCCATTTTTCTTTTAATGCTTCACTTGTTAGTTGTCAGTATTCAAAATGCAAACTTGCAGTTCATGTTGTGGTTAGAATTTGGCAGCAGCCTCTCTTTGTTGACTTAAAGAAAGCCTTATATGGAGATATTAGAACAAATATTCCTGTGCCTCAAACTGAAATGAAGAATTTTGCTCTCTGTCTTTATTGTGCCTGATGGTATAGAACAATTTATGGTGGTGTACAGCAACCTCTCAGCCCCACTGCCAAATTTGTTTTCTGTACCCAGACTGAGCTTGCACTGGAGAACTTCTCAGGGAGATAAAAACCACAGCTGGATTGGGAAAGGAGAAGCCGTGCTTTCCTATTTAAACAAGAGTCAAAAATAAGAAGGGAAAGGTGAATTTAAAAATCTGTTGTATATAATAAAAATGAAGCATTAGGCTTATTGTTACCTGAAAGGCAAAAATACAAGTTTGCTTTCTGAGTGCTGTCGGTAATTTTGTACTGTGATTTTTTTTTCTGGTTTTTGAAACAAAATGAGATTCGGTTTAGGTGGTTATTAATTATTTTTTAACCATTTTAAAGAAATGCATGTTTAATGGTTGACACAGTTGTAAATCTCTCTAGAAGGACTGAGGTTTGCAGAGTGTTTCTTAGCGGGCTCCTTTTAATCCTCCCATTCATTCAAATGATATTTAAAGGGTATTTAAATGATGTGGGGTAGATATTTAGGAAAAACCAAAAGATTATTCTACTTGTTGGTGAGCAGTGAATAATGTTTTGTGTGAGGGAAAGAAAACTGGTCCTTTTTTGTGTGAGGTCAGTAGAGTTGGGCAGATGCTGGCATTTTTGCAGTATTTGAGTCTTAGGGCTACAATGGTGCTATTTCAGTATGAAACCCTGTGATTGGGGGTGTGTAAGAGAAAACCAAGTGCTGGAGGAAATAAATTTAGTTGTTTACTGGCTGGCACTGTCCAGTGGTGCTGTTTGGGTTTTGTTTCATGAAGGGAAATTCTTCAGCTGAATTAAGACCATTAATTGTCATCAAAAATAATGATACATTCCAGCAGAGCAGGGGCTTGAACACCTGTGTGCACCCTGCTCTGCCTGGATAGTCAAGCTACTTTTGTAGTTTTTTAGTTTGTAGGGGTTTGGGGGGTTTTGGGGGGTTTTTCTTCCATTAGAACATGTCTGCTCTAACCAGGCAGGTCCCCACTTAAAAGCTGGAAATGCATACATAAATTTGAGAGTTTTAGTACAAAAGGCTTTATTTAAAACACCTGAGATTTTAGAATTCGTAATTCTGTTATGAAATAGGCTTCATATTTCAAATGCAGATTACATGTTTTTTTGACACAACCAAAGAGGCAGAATATTTAAAGTGCTCTTTATGAAAGCAGCAACATCTGAAGGAGGGTAATTCTCATTTTTTTATGCCCCTGCATATTTGTGAAGCTTTAAGGAGGTACTAGTCTTTCATGTTAGGTGCATATTAAAGGAATAAAGTTTGGGGTTTTTTGGCAAGAGTAAAAAAGGAATAGATAGACAGGATTGTTATCATTCCCATCATAAAACAATAATAGAAGCAAAAAAATAATAAATTATTAAATCAAGGAGATGTAAACATGGTTTTGTATAAAATGTATCAAACCACATGCAAGCCTGGAATGTAGTCCTATTCAAAACTGGCAGTGAAACACCTTTAAAACATTTAAAATGCTGAGAGTTTGGGGGTTTTTTAAATTATTAAACAGAAACAGTTCTAACTGAGCTGAAGATTTTCGGTGGAAATGCATTGCCTTCTTCCAGGCTCTGTCTCTGTGGCTCCCACTGGAGGCACGGACGTGCTTCACGTGCACAGCCCCGCAGACCTTTACCCTGCCAATTGCTGCAGACTTTTCTCCTCTTTTCCCTCCCTGCGGAGCGCAGAACCCCGGTCCCTGCTCCTTTCCTTATCTCCAGTGCCAGCAAGAAGGCAACATGATACCTGAAGTGTACGTGGGGGAAGCAAAGGTGTCCTTGGGAGCAGTTTGGTCAGTGTTACAAAGTCTGAGGGCGAGTTCTATTTGTTAGAAAAAACCAAAGTTGCTCACACCGACTGTGGTTTTCTCTGGCATCTGGTTGATGCTGCTCCTGTTAGGATTAAATTCTGTAAAAGCTGATTTCAAAACCTCAGCAGCTTGCAGTGGCCTATTCTTTTTCTGCTGCTGCCTCAGAGTATTTCTCTTGCTGAAGGGAGTCATGCATATATAAATCCTTCAAGTGTGTGCAAGCCTCTCAAAAGTCTGCAGGGAGCTGGCACCCACTGGAAAGCTGGTGGCTGAGGCTTCGTGACAGTTCATTTGGGCTTCTTTTTAAGGTGAAGCATCAGAACTTCGTGTAGCTGCTCTGTGGCTGTTAGAGCTGTAGAGTATCTTCTGTGTCTGAGGGCCTTCGTGCAGGGAACAGATGGGAGCCTCCCCTCTGTCTTTTTCCAAAGCAGAAAGGGGAAATTGCTCAGTGTCAGATAAGAAAAATCTGGATTGATCTGTGTGTATCTGAGGAGTTCTTCAGATCACACCAGCACAGGGGTCATCAAGAGGATGGAGTTCTCCATCAGCAGCTGCTCTGGAGGTCTGGTTGCCAATCCTGGTTGGTCAGGATGAGAGGAGTCCGTGAAGGCTCTCCTGTGCCCTCAGACCCAGCACTTGCCGGTGTCACATCAAACCATCTTCCTTATTTCTTTGCTCCTGAGAGAGGGTGTTTCCCTCCACATAAATTCTTGTGGTCATCTTGCTTTGCTGGCAGGGGGGTTGTTTGACAGTGGAATTAGAATCTGGTTTCTCCAGGGAGTGGGATCAAAGTGATGCTAGCAGGTTCATGCTGCAGGATCCTCTTTTCCTACCACTTTTTCACAGAGCACCTATTTAGATGCCCCAGTCTGTGATCTGCTTCTTAAGTCTCTTTACCTCTGCTGCTTCTCTGCTTTCTTGGCACTCCTTTGACCCCCTGAATGGGTTTAAAGTCTGCTTCCAGTCCCACAGATACTTCAGGGGCATCTTCTTGATGGCTCCTGAGATCAGCCTGTTGACTGATCCAGAAAACCAGGTGGGAAAGCCTGTAAAAACCTCACAGAGCTGAGTGAAGATGTTTTCCAGCCTTAGCTTGGTAATACCAGTTACAGACTGGGCTCCTATCCATGGAAGATACTGGCTGTTAATCAGTCATGTTAAAACTGTGTTTGGCAGCTCTGTCTCAGCCATTTCCAGGCTGCAGGTGATGCAATGAGCTCCAGGCTTCAGCCAGGCATGTTTACATGAGTGTTTTTTTAGAACGGGCATAGTGCATGAGCCGTACCTAAGTTTGGTGTCCAGTTGAACCAGTAAACATTGGCAGCAGCCTGTTCCCAGCTACCCCTGCTGTCGAGCCAGGATTAGATGATGTACTCCTGAGCTGTCTACAAGGCCACTTTCCTGCTTTCCAAGGCAATTTTGCTTGACCAACAGTTTTTTCACAGTAAGTCTTGAGAATTAAGTTGTGTTTGACAGGCTGGAAAAATGGATTCGAGGACTTGGGCAGAGTGTGCCTGCTCTTCCCTTTGGAACTAAAATGCAGTTTTACATGGTTAGGTTGATTGGTATTGGCATCTCTAGAATCCTTTTAGCTGTACAACCTAAGTCTTGTTGCAGCTGCTGATTGAAATACAACCAGTAGGTATTACTTTTACCACCATCTTTATTTTTAATTAATTTCTAATGGGTGACCCTGAGCAGAATATGTGGAGTACACAGCTGATTTCCTTGGTGGTCATGTATCCACAAAGACTGCATGGAAGAGTTTGTCCAAAGAGATGTTTTCCTGATGAACACACTCACTGGTTATGGGAGTTATTCAAGCAGTGAAGTGTGCTAGACTTTATGAAGCTTAAAAATAGGAGAGAAGAGGGAAGTGCAGCATCTGGAATTGCAACTGTGAGCTTCTGACTGGTGTAAGAGCACACACAGAGTGGATCTGTGTAGCCAATAATGATTATTAACTTGTTCCTCAGAAGTAGGTACTCTTCCCTTTCCTGTCCCTGAAATTTTCCCTCTAATGATCTTATTTTTAATGCTGATTATTTCCTTGTCGTTCTTTCTAGCCAATTAGCAATGCTGATTTCATCGTTCCTGTAGAAATTGATGGAACCGTACATCAGGTAAGTGCTGTTTTTGCCTTCAGCCTTGTGTCCTGAGTCCCAGAACATTCTCTTCCTCCATTTGCTGCTTTATATCCAATAATTTCTCCTTTTGTAAAACATGGAAGCTGCGTATTCTGGGACAGGCATCCCTGTGTGATCAGGTGGAATCTGTCTCTCAGGACTTCCATACTTGACTCTTGGTCAATTTTAAAGCATTTTCGAACAGGAAATGATGTAAGGATGGGGTTTCAAACATTGCTGTGCACAGAAAAAGCCGCTTGAACACTGCATTTCTCATTCTCTCCAAGACAAACAGGGCATGAGTTGGCTTCAGTGTCTGTTGGTAGCTCATATGTCAAAGCTCATTTATATTTTATAAAAGTATAAAGGGAAAATAGACATTTCTTCAATTTTTGTGCTAATCTATGTTTAATTTCTGTCCCCTTTTATTCCTGTAAGTAATTCAAGTTCCTCTGATAGCCGTGTTTGTATACTTCAGCATATTTGAAAGATCTGGACAGAATTGTGAGGAGACTAATTCCTATGTCTTATTCTTTAAGAACTTCACTTAAGACTCTAAGGAATGGTTTTGAGTAAATGCAAAACGCCCATATTTGAAAATTAGTCCCTTCCATGCATCTTAGCTTGGTGTCTTTAATCAGTAATCATTTCTGAAGGGTCGAATAAAATCAGTTACAGTGCTGTAACTTTTCAGACAGACATTGAAGTTCTGGCTGGAGATGAGTTAAACAGGTTAATGTGAAGTTGAGCCTTTCTGATACATGAACCTTGCAAATTATGTGAAACATCTTCTGTTGGGTATTGGATGTTGCAGTTACTGAGGAGCAAACCTTCCCTAGATGTGATTTAACAGAAATTTTAAATACTTCAGATTCTGAAATGTTATTTATATATTATTTTTATGGATTATTTTTACGGATTATTTTTACTTGGACAAAGAGGTTTGTATATTTTACTCTCGTATTAATTGGTGGATCATAAAGTTAGTTCATAATTTTTTCCAATTTCCTGTGATGGAAACTGTCCATTATTTGTCACTCTTAAAATGATTGCTGAGTATCACTCAGTGGACTGAAACATGCTTTAAAGTAACAGTTGTTTTGACAGTTCTTACACTATGCCTGTTCTATGTAGAAAAACTCAGTATCTAGGGTACTTCCACCTGTAACGTCCACCAGAACTGATGCTTACAACATTTAAGTGATGTTTTGGGAGATTTGTGATTTTCCATCCTGATCTGACGTGGGCTTTAGTTGTGTTTGGTGCTGTAGAACAGGCAAATCCTCTCTCCTAAAACTTTGCAGAATGCTTTTGAAAGTGAATTTTTGAATGGCTTAGAGTTGTGATCACTTAGCTTGTCAGGATGACAAATTTACATTTTGAAACAAATCCCAATAAAAGGCTATTCAGGCTTTACAGTCAGACACTTCAAAAGCCTGTTGCTTTTCCATTCCCTGCTGCAAACTCCCAGATTCTTCAACAAAAATGATGCAGTTTGGCACCTAAGATGACTCCATGTGGGGGAAAAGAGAAAACAGCAACAAAAAAACCCCTCCAAACGAACAAAAACCCCACAGCTGGGTCCAAAGGGAGTGGATTTGTGCATCTCCTTCTCCTTTGACAGAGGTGGTCAAGTGAAATTGGTCTCTGTGCTTTGCTGGAGACTCCCTGCATAATTTTCAAGGAAATTGCTTCACTCTTTGTATTTCAAGTTCTTAACCTCTAAAATAGGTAAATACCTCAGGCACATTTTGGACAGTACAAATGAAGGTAATTGTAAGGAAATTGCGATTCTTGAAATAAAGGTAATTTGTATAGCACACAGCATAGGCAAAGCCCTGTGTGTGTAATACCTCTGTAATATTGCTGACATTCAGGAATCTCTTTTTTTTTTGTTTTACACTGTGATAAAGGGCAAAAATGGATATTCTGGCTGAGTCTGATGTGCATTAACACAGGCTGTAGAGCTTTGACAACCTGTAATTCTGTAGTCACTTAGAGCATAAATGAACTGATATGAGCAATTTCTGTCATTTATCAGGATTTGTCATCTGTATAATGCGTGTCCATTTTCTTAAGCAGTTTATATACTCCAAGATTAATCACTGACACTGAGAAATATTTCCACCTGTGCAAAATATCCCAGGATATGGGAAGTGTTGTGGAACCACACTGTCCATGGTGCATATCCCTGCTTTACCAGTGAGCCTGGTTCCTTGTCAGGCAGGAGGTTGACAGATTTTTATTGTCCTTGAACTCTGCCTTAGGCAGAAGCCCAGTGGAAACAAGCTGAGAAACACCATTTCAGAGGTGCCCATTCGTAGAGAAACTTGAAATTATATGAGATTGTTCAGATCTTATGTACCAAAAAATACAAGTTGTGGCAAATTGAATTGCTGTAGTCCCAAAGAGTTTCGAGATTGACTTATCTAACAAGTTTTTTCATGGTAAATGCTGGTTTTTTTGTTTTTTGGGGGTTTTTTTGTGCTCTTCAACAGAGGTCTTAAAAAAAATGTCTTTAGTTTGGGGAATTTGTCTTCCCTTATATAATTTGTAATCCAAAGGTCAGAGAGTCTCTTGGGTTTTTTTTTTACAGGGAGGACAATTCATCATCTTAAAGGGTGCTTGGGTAAACGAGCTTCCCTAGATTAAAAAACAGCTTTTGCTAACATCCCTTCTCCCTCTCCCATCTTTCTTTCTCCAGCCGAAATTACCTCATCTTTCGAAAGGATTTGTCATTTTATTTTAAGAAGGAAATAAATCAAGTGTGAAGGAACCTCCCTTCCTTTCTGCTGTGGGTCCTTGGCTGCCTGCAGAGGCCGTGCCCATCCAAGGGCCGCTGAACTTTCAGGGGAGAATCCCACACTTCGTGCTGGGAGTGATGGCCCGGATACAAAATTGGGGTTCTGGTGCAAGCTGACCCTTCTGGCCGCTTCTCTCAGTCCACTCTGCTTCTGTGGGGGAAAGGAAATCAGAGCTGGTCTCCTGCTCTGCCAGGGTTCAAGGGAGAAGCTGTGGGAAATCCAGTGGAACGCGTTGGAGCCGAGAGGAAGCTCAGGGTGAAAGGGGTGGCTGGAGGGAGAGGTTCAGCCTCTTTGGTGCCTTGATTTAACTTCTGCAGGATCACATCCTCTCCTTCGGACCCTGCTTCCCACTGACCAAGGGCAGAGTGAGCGCAGCCCCCGGGCCAGAACCTGTACATCAGACACAGCTTTGATCCCCAGCGGGTGAAGGTTTTTAGGGAATGCTTGTCCATCATCTGTCATCCAAACTGAATTCCAGTGGCTTCATGCCTTGCTCTTGGTGTCCAAGAGTAAAGAGGGCAGCGAGGGAGAGTTTGATTTGGTGTTACTTTGAATTTAATTTTTAAATATAATTTGTTTATGGAGTAAAACTAATTTTTAAGTGTTTGTTTGGGGTGAGGGAGGAGTTAATTCAATTAATTGCTTATTTTTAATTGTTGAAAGCTGAAGGAACATTTGGCATGTATACGTTGAAAAAAATGTGCAAAATGTTTGGTTTTTTTTTAACGGGAGGGGGGAAATGCTGTTCAAATAATAAACTTCCTTCCTGGAAAGCACAGAATTCATGGATTTGCTTGCAGAAGGCTGTGGCCTGGTTCAAGTAATCCAGGATAGGCTGTATCCATTCTAACTGGCCTATTCTTGGTTACTTGCACTGGGACATGACCACAACCGTGTGACCCAGCACCACGAGGCTCCAGGACACGTGGGATTTTCGGCTCGCTGCTCAGGAGAGACGTGAAACAGGAGATTGCAGGAGTTGGAGTTGTCATGGGCAGATTGTTTTGGTCATTGCTTGCACATTCCCTCCTTGTAAAGCTGGTTTCGAAAGGCAATTCTGTGTGTCCTATTAAATTGATTGAAAATGAGCTGGGTTTGTCTTTGGGTTTCACGAATACTGAGTCTCTGTAGGTTGAGGCTGCTTTGAGGTATAGAAAATTCATGTGGAAGTACGAACTGCTCAAAAACAATTAAAGATAATTGCTTGTGTTCTGCCATTAGCAGCCGTAACAATCCTGTGGAAACATGCCTAGTGCCTGATTTATGCTTAAAATGTTGAGTAGGGTTCATTTTAAATAATAATAATTTTTTTTAAAGATTGTATTCCTCAAAATTCTTGCTGTGATAACGAAAAAATTAGTGTACGATAAAAAAAATGGATGGATTTTTTTTTTTAATGCCCTGAAGACAGTATATAAATCTCAGAGAAATGCCAGGAGCCAGTTAGTCTAGAGATTTCAACTGAAGCCATCAGGCAATGGAGGGAAAAGCCAAGCCACAAATAACCATGCAGCATTGAGATTCAAGTCCAGCCACTAACAAAGTAAAGGGGAAAAAATTCCAAATGAGAAGGAAGAGGAGAAAAGAGCTGCACTGTCAGCTGAAGAAAGCTTTTTATGTGAAGTAAACCAAAGAGATTTTGTAGCCCAGGATACCAGTACATTTTGGAGTTGCTTCCAGGCTCTAAGTAGGACTTCTCAAAGAAAACTTCAAGGAGAATAACTATCCAGAGTATTAAGATATGTTGTTCTGCCAAAAAAAAAAAAAAAATCTGTGTGCTGAAAAAAAAAAAAAGGCAAAGGAATTGGGGCTTTTTACGGAGGGAAATAATTAAGGGAAAAATTTGGTGAGACTTCATCTTAAGAGATGACATTTATTATTAATTAAGCATTGAACATGAGAATCAAATCTGTTGGCCAGATCCCAGTAGGGAAGATTTAAGGCAAAGCAGCGAGAGAAACTCAAGTAGAGGAGGCTGCGAGTGCTCTGTGGTGGATCAGGAGCCCTAAACGGCAGAAGGGAGACCATCCAACTGAAAATGCTGTGTGTTCACAGCTAATCCTGAATTAGGTGCAGAATTAGGAGCCCTAAAAACATCCAGAGGAGTGTTGATTGCAAAGGCTGGCAAATGCAGGGCAGGCTGTGGCTCAGAGCTGTGGGGCTGCAGCTCTGGGGTTGATTTACTGCCTGCTCCTGATGGAGGAGGTGGGTTGTGTTGCAAGCAGCAAAGTTCAGATCCTTGGCAGGGAGTTTGTAATTACATTCCAAGTGGAAATACTTCACTGACACGGGCAGAGATAGGGATGGAGAGCAAAGAGGAGACTTCTTCTGCTGAGGCTGGAAGCACTGGGCTTTAAAAGGGAAGTTAATATTAAATTCCAGCATTTACTCACCGAGAATGATGTTAAGACTATGGAGTGCCCCTTTTGTGCCGTCAAAAATAAGTGTAGGAATAAAACTTAAAGCTAAAGAATCAAGAACTTCATGATTAACTTGGATCCTGCTCTTTTTCCTCTCACATCTGGGAAGTTGGATACTCTCTGGATACCCAGATGTAGAGGGACTGCAGCTGTCTTTCTGTCTTTAAAAAAATTCAGAGTAGAGTTTGGAGAGGAAATACTACAGCACAACTTTGTGTAGAAAGAATTAAATGAAAAATTAATTGCGTTGTTACAGGAGAGGAAATTACTTGGTTTGTGCCTGGTGAAATACAGGAAACATTGCTGTAATTATCTGCAAAGAGAGTGGTGTTGAAGTACATCTGTTAACTGTCTTTAATCCATAAAATGTCACAAGTATTTGATGGGTTAGGTGCTGCTGTAGTTGTTCAAAAAAAAAAAAAAAATCTGGGTTATAATTGTTATCTGTATCAAAGTTTGAATGTAATGTTCATGAGGCCAGAAATAGTTCAGATGAATTTCATAGAAATAACTTAAAAGAGATAAAGGCTTCGTGGTATGATCTGTATGCTGCATAAAGGAGAAAATTAACATGTCTGCCTTAGTTATTAAGGTACAGCTCCATCATATGTGTTTTTTTTAAAAATTTTGCTTTCAGATTTAGGTTTTCAATTTCAATTACACAGTTTCTTTTTTTCTTCTTTTGCTGAAGGCTTTAATTGTTACAATTGAGTTCAAGCTGCTGTTTCCATATTTTTCTCCTTCAGGCTTTTTCTCTGGGTACCTTGATTTTTTTTTACCTCTTATTAATATGAATCTAGTAAAATACATACAATTAATCTAGTTTTACATATCAAAGAATGAAATTCCTGAAATAGCATCAGTCTTGCAATTCCTCCTGAATTCAGCTCTATGCCAGACTTCTCCACTTGAAATTTCCAGTATTAGGGATTATTTGCCAAACAAAAGAAGATAAAATGCTGCCAATGTTTTCTCTCAGACTTTTAATCTAACTGCAAACAAGACAGATAAATATTTTTCAAGCAGACTCCCCTCTTCAGCTTCCCAGTATATCGTGAGCTGCTTCCAAGCTTTCTGAGCAGCGGTTTCCTTGTTTTGGTATCTTCTGTGAACACAAAATCGTCTTGTGTGCTCCGAAAAGAGAAGCAGGGAGGTTTTTAATATCTGCTAATCAGGTTGTTGACAGCAGGCAGCCAAGCCAGGGCAGAAAGGCAGCAGAGCACTGCTGAAGGCAGGATGCTGAAGAGGAGGGAGATCCTGGGAGTTTGCCATCTTTCGGCAAAGTCCCCTTTAGAACTTGCTGTAGGCTTCGTCAGCAAATTTCAAACCCAGTATTTTTAGACATTCTGCATGGTGCTGTGAAGATTTTTGGTTAAAAAAGCTCTCTGTAGAGGAGGGCTTGATCACTGTCCATAGTGAGTTATGGTACTTAGCATCTGGAATTCCAGAAATGAAAGAATTGGCCGCAGAACGAAACCAGGTGCCTGTTGTGCAATTCCTGCCGTCACAGGGGCTTCGAAAGGTTTGCTCCTTCTGTGGGGCTCTTCAGCACTGAAGGCACCACCACCAGAATGGGTTTGGTGGAGAGACCCGAATCCTCACTTCTTGAGAAGGCCTCCTGTCTGCCTTTGGCTTCAATGAGGTTTTTTCAAGGAGCACCACTCCAGATGATGCTCGGTGTTTGCAGTTGCAGAATCAGCAGGGGCTTGGCAGCCCGTGCGTGCCAATCTCTCATTATTGGATCTCTCCTTTTATCTTGTATGCTTCTCTTTTTCCCCAGCATTTCATTTGAACTGCTTCCCTGTTAACTTTTGTTTCAATTGCAGGAATGGTTTGGGTTTTTGGGTTTTTTTCTTTCCTTGAGCACCATCTGACCTAGATGCCGTTATCATTCCAGGTTTATGTATTGAAACGACCACATGTGGATGAGTTTCTTCAGAGGATGGGAGAGCTCTTTGAATGTGTACTCTTCACAGCCAGTCTAGCCAAGGTTTGTTCCACCCTTCATCTCTTTAACCCTTTTGGTGCTAGTCAGTGGACTTTTGGTTGGGTTTTCTATGGCTAATTATTTCCACAGTTGGTACTATCTTAATTTTTCCCCTTCTTTTCTGCTTCTTTGTCTGACAGTGTGTACTTTGTCTGCTAGTGTGTGGGTAAGTGTTTCCATGGTAACACCATCACATATGGGCTTGTCTCATAATGTAGCCTCCATGCATTGCTCATGATGCCAATATGAAAGGCTCACAAGTTACCATGGTTATAGTGAGAAATTAGAACAAATAGCGTACGAGTGAAGCGGCACATTAAAGCTGGGCATGAAATAAAACACCGAATCAAACCCTGTCTACACCATCAACCAGTGACTCAGAAACTCACTGGAAATTGGGAGCCACGGTTCTTGCTCTGTCAAGGTGAAATTGCAACCCGGAGTTAGAAAATGAGGCCTTTTTGCAAAGCTTGAAACGTCACCAGGAATATTTTGTGCCCTGTGGTTCTGCAGTAGCAGTAGTGGCTTGTAGGTAGTTTTTGTGGTAGATGTTACAGTAGTAGACTGATCTGGAATTCTTCACTTCCTTCAGTGTTTTGTATTTGTGGTGTCTTGTTTGTAAAATGATACTGGTTATTTCTAAATAGTGCTCTAGCATGGCAAGCTTTTGCTCCAGCCTAGTGTAGAGATGGTGGAAGGGGACAGGACCCTGATCTTCTGTAAAGCCTTTTTCCCTGCATTCTCTTTACCACATAGTGTTCAGTCATGTTGAAAAAATCCTAAATACTGGCCCAATTTCATACTGAAGTTAGGTGCCTTATTTCATAATCAAAAGATGATTGATTTCAACATCAATTTTTTTTCTCAGTTTAAAATATAGGAAAATGGTAACTCCTGTTGTGCAATAATAAGATGTAACTACCATTTTCAAGTATGTGGTTATTCATGTTCGAGTGTATTTGGATACCTTTTCTTGGTCAGTTTATATAAATTGTTGGATTCCAAGCTAAGCCTCACTTAAAGTATCATTTTATGTATAAAATGAGAATTTCCCTGGTATTGTACATGAGTATTTTTATTAATAATATCTTTGGCTGATGTTTTATGGCCTAATTATGCAATTTGGTAATCTTAAGAGTCTTGCTGACCCAGTTTCTCCAAGGGCATCATTTGGCAGAGCCACATCAGGCTCAGATGTGTTCACCACAGTTTATCTTCAGAGGCACACGGAAACAAATCAGCTGGGGAAATGCTTCATACTGATTTTCTATTAGCATTGGCTGGTTTTATGGTAATGCTGGGTGAGATCTCTGGATCCATCAACCTCTAGAAAACTCTCAGGATAACTCTAAGTTGGCCCTGAGAATAAAACCTAATCAGTAAACCACAGAAAACATTTAGAGTGCAAGTTTGGCCTTCTCTAGAAAAATAATTGTCCTACTTTTGCTTCATCTCTTTATTAATCACTTCAGGTTTGCAGGCGAGTGAGTTAATTAACAAGGAGCAGGGAAGAAAATGGAGAAAAAGGGCATTTTACCTGAAATTATTTCACGTCCCTTTTTTGTCTGGCCCTGTGAATTAGCCTTATCTGCATGTTGCTAACTTGATGTTTCCGACTTCTATTTTTAAGTATGCAGACCCAGTAGCCGACTTACTGGATCGCTGGGGTGTGTTCAGGGCAAGGCTCTTTAGAGAATCCTGTGTTTTCCACCGAGGAAATTACGTGAAGGATCTGAGTCGACTGGGCCGTGAGCTGAGTAAAGTTATTATAGTAGATAATTCTCCTGCATCTTACATCTTCCATCCCGAAAATGCAGTAAGTATTCGAGCGTAACCTGGTCTCTGTGGCGCTCGCCCAAATTTTGCGATTCGGAAAATAGACTTTTCAGAGCACTGGCTTGTATCAGACGGTGTGTTTTCTTAGGCTGCAGGTGGGTTCTGGGGTTCACTGCCAAATGCTGAAGGACATGGGCAAACTGATCTTGACAGCGTGTCACAGGCACGACTGCTCGTGTGCTCTCAGCGTCAGCTCTTGGCCTGAGGTGCAGCGGTTTTGAGAAACACCAAGTGGTGTGGAACCTGGAAAACCAACCTAGCTCTAAGAAACAAAGCTGCCCTGCAGCGCAGGTTTTGTTCCTTCCAGTAGTGATTACTGAAAGAATGCTTTGCTTGAACTACTTTAGGTGCTCCCATCTTTTTTCATTGTGTGGGTAATATTTTATTAGGCAAGATAATTAATGCTTTACTGGTTGCTGCTGAGATCTGCATTTGTGGGTAAGGGAGAGAAAAAAAAAAATCAAGGTCCTGTTGTGTTGTTAGGCTCCTCCCTCAATTATTTTTGTCGTAACTCCATAATTAGAACTGTTAGCCAACGAGTTCATAGGAAGAAGGATAAAGGGCAGGCAGCAGTTCTGTAGGGGAGGATAATGAGGAGCAGTGTGCATTTTCACTGTCTGTTTGTATTGGCTCCAGAAGCTCTGATGGAGAGGTCTGGGGTGCTCCATCCATGGCTGCAGCCAGTACAGCTGCTCACATCTGCTTTAGCTGCCAGGGGAGAAGCTGGAACTCCTTAGATCTCGTGACTTTTAGACAACCAGGCTGTGCACTGTTTTCTTTGATGTTTTTAGGCTGCCTTCTTTGTGAACTGTTAAAATCAGTGTTGGAAATCTTTTATTAAGAACACTGCTTTACACAGTCCTGCCTCTCCAGAATACCTTTTTTTTTTTTTTTTGGTAACATGAGCTATTTATCTTCCAGCAGTCAGCTTTCAAGTTCAAATCCTAATATTGTGATGGACTAAATGATGTGGTGAAAACATTTTTCTGGTTGGTGCCACACATGGTTTAAAGCTGCCACTTATAGTAACCAGGACCTGTAGCTCTAATTTATGTTCATGGTTAAAATTAAAAACCTGATCCAAGATCATCATTTGGTATCTCGGAAATCAGTGCCAAGAAAATAATGAGCTGTAGAAATTCGGGAGATGAAATTAAGGGCCTTGTCAGAGTGGTTTAATCATGTATAGAAAAGTGCTGCTGGCTGACTGATACTCGAGTCTCTGCAGAAACCAGAGCTTGTAACAAGATCCAAAATAGTCTTGAAAAGACCTCAGTGTACTCACATAGTGAAGATACACAGAACACCTTCCCCAAATCCAGCCCACATATTTAAGAAGGGTTGATTATATGTGTTATTTTCTGAACCCACTCTCTAGATCTAGCAGTTGAACCCGAGCACTGTTCTGCCCTTGCTGTTAAACATTTCCTCCAAACCCCATGCCAGAAGGGGTTGTTGCTGCCTGCCTGTGCCTGGTGACTCACTCTGATAATTCTTAGAGGGGAAAAAAAAAAGGATTTGCCTGTAAGTAAAGTGTCAGTGCAGCTTCATAACCTGTGTCTTCCTTCCAGTCTGTTCTGGATGCCAGGGAGGCAGAGCAGGGAGAGCTGCCCTGCCCAGTGTGGGGTCATGTGGGTCACCTGGACATGCAGGTGAAGGTCAGCTGTCCTGGTTGGGCTTGGGGTTGAACCTGCTGCTCCACCTGAACGGTAATGAGTAGCTAATTGCCATCATCATGATGATGGTGGTTACAGAACACCTACACAGCCAAAACTGACTTGTCTTTTACATCATGAAACCCTCTGAGTGTTTGTTGGTTGCTTTGTTTCAGGTGCCTGTGCAGTCCTGGTTTGATGACATGACAGACACAGAGCTGCTAGATCTTATTCCTTTCTTTGAAGGACTAAGCAAAGAGGAAGAAGTTTACAGTATGCTTCATAAACTCTGCAACAGGTAGCCCTTAACTGGGACTGACTCCTGCTCCTAGATTGCAGTTGCTAGAGGCTGTCTCCATCTCTTTCAGCTCTTTCAAATGTAAGCTTTGGGGAGGTCACCCCTGTCAGAAGTGCTACTCTTGATCTTCCTGTTACATTGGACACGAAGGACAATCATGAGTGATGCTATCAAGCCTTCAGAAGCCTGACTCCTAAGGTCACGTG
Organism: Callaeas wilsoni; assembly: GCA_013398955.1. Classification (NCBI taxonomy): domain Eukaryota; kingdom Metazoa; phylum Chordata; class Aves; order Passeriformes; family Callaeidae; genus Callaeas; species Callaeas wilsoni. The sequence goes on along the minus strand of VWPU01008177.1, from coordinate 24,709 downwards.
TTCAGACTACTTTTTTAAAGGAAAAAAAAAAAAAAAAAGAAGCTATTTTAAATGGGACTCTTTTAATTAATTTCATAAATGGACATCTTTTACTGGATCAGCTTTTCTTAAAACATGCCAAAAAAAGAAGCTTGTATTTCAGCAGTTGAATTTCTCTCCCTTTCTTCCCCTCCCACTATGCAGACAATTTTACCCCCCTGCTTAGAGCAGTTGACCTGACTCTGAATTTTTTCTTACAGAATGAAGTGCCTTTTTGAATGTTATTTTAAGATAAAAATTCATTTTTGTATAAGACGTATTTCCAGACATCTTTTAGTCTTGTATTGTCTAAATGCTTTAAAAGGAAAAAGGAAAAAAAATTTTATAGAGCACTGTAATATATAACAAAGGAAAAAGTTGAAACCAAGATGCTGGGTTCCTGTCTCCACAAGGACATTAAGTTGTGTTACACTTTGTCATGCTCAGAAGGTTCAGGCGTTCGTGGGAGGGGTGAATTGGGGTCATTAACGTGGTTGTTTCACTGATGAGGATTTTGGGCACAGTTTTAAAACATATCTGCAGTTGTTTGAGTAATTAGGGAGTGATGGAGTTGAGGAAGTGAGGTGGCTGATAGACCTAAAGCACCTTTAATGCCAGACAGATGAAGTTCTGCTGTCTCTGCTTACGCACAACTGCCATGCCTCTTCTTTTTTGGAAAACCATTCTCTTGGGAGAACGGCGAGGAGATCTATTTATTAGTTTAAGATTCTTTTCTCAAAACAACCCATCTGGGTAAGCTGGATCTGTATTGAGCTGTTTGGAGTACTTTTTTCTTTTAATTGCTGCTACTGTATACTCACCAAATGGAGTTGACCATCGGCTGTTATACTGTTTTTGCCACTGTGCCTGTGCTATGAGACATTTTCTGTAAGCTGCAAACTTGGGCAATAAATAAAATGCAGGCTTCGTAACCCACCCCCATGGATTAATCCATTATACCAGAGAACCCAGTTAAAGGTGACCTGTAAAGGAATTTTTTTTTTTCCAATTAAAATGAAGCCCCCTCCTTTCTTTGATCTTTGAAAATGCAGAAAGTATTTTGCCCACACCTTTGATTTGTATTTCTTTTTCCCCAAGGTGTAAGGTGCAGATTAGGAGCTGTATCAAGTCTTGCTGGAAGGGCAGAAATTACTAGCCTAGACTAAAATCAGTCCTCTGGCTTTGGAGTTGAGTTAGACTCATCTCTGAATCTGAGAGCCTGCTTAACATCTTCTGCAGTGCCATAGGGATCCTTTCAGATGAATGATTTTTAAGTATTTCATGGCTTTGAAGAACAAGGCACGCCTTTTTTCTTCCCCACCCTTTCCAGTGTCACCTTTCAGTTATTGTCCACAGCAGAAATCTGCAAACATAAAAAGTGCAGCTGCCTTTGGCTGTCATCAGAGAAGACTAAATGGACTATTTGGTGCTTCTTATTAGCCTCGTGCTAAATTCTGAATTGTAGACCCCCTTTGCCTTTTCTCTTTTTCTCGAAAAGTCCTGATGACTTGGGAAAAAGAAAAAACAAACAAATTTCTTTGCGATGGACTTGGCTCGTGATCCTTGTCTCCAAAACATCGGTGAAGCAGCTTAACAAATCCATCCGAGAAGGGCAGGCCAGTCTGCACAGGCAGCGAGTGGGTTGTCGTGGGTGCAGCATCAAACTGAGCCCCCCTTGCAGTGCAGCTGTGCTTCTCCAGCTGTGCTCCAGCTGTGGCTGGGCCCAGGGGTGCTGGAGGCAGTCCCGTCACACCCGTGAGTCTGTACGGCATCACCCTTTTGTTTCTTAACCAGCTGGCATCACCTTAGTACTGTAAAAATCTGTGCCACAACGAAAAGAAACTGTCGAGTTTAAAAATTAAAAATTTTAAAAAAAAAAAAGCCTACTTTGTTTAAAAATAGAAAGAAAGAAAAAAAAAAAAGGACGTATGGATTCTGGTTAGTCCATTAACGTTTACTTTCAGTTGAAGATGGTTTAATTTTGTATTTGACTCCAGAGTAATGAAACTGTAAGCTGCCAAAAAAAAAAAAAAAAAAAAAAAAGTTGTTCTCTGAGCAGTATTTTCAACTGTGCCTGTGGCTCCTGGGCCCCAGTGCAGTTTGCAGGGAAGTATTCAGGTTGTAGTTAGTCATGCAGGTATGAGAGGAATGGCTGAAGAAATTCAAAGACTTTTTCTCGTTAGCATTAGACCAAACAATCAGACAGTGAATAACCCACGAGACAGGGCCGTGTGACAGTTGTGACCTGTTGGACGTGAGACAAACCGTGTCACCCGTTTGCATCTCTGAAAGCAGCGATTTCATGAACCAGTTGCCTTAAGTCTGTGAATGAATGTTGATTATATTATTAAAGTGTCTTGTATTGTTTTCAAATCCACATAGAATGGGCAACTGAACTTCTGCACCAGCCTCTGGAGGAACGGTTCTGATGGTGTTCTGTACAACCATACTTGTACTGTATTATTTTGGCTCTTAAAATCCCCAAATTTTAAAAAAAAACCAACTTACTGTAACTTAGTAGAGCATTAAAATGACACTTGGTGACAATACAAAGACAAAACACTTAGCACAGCTTTGATCTCTGCTAGCATTAAGAGTATTTTCTATAAGTGCTGATCGATTCCATTTTTTTTAACCCACCCAACTCGTATGGAATTAAAACTCAGAGTGCTCTGCAATCAGGTTTGCACTCCCCAGGGTATTCAGATTTGGCCAAAGGGATCAAACTGTCACAGTTGTTTATTTTGACACTATCATCATACTTGAAATTTCAAGTGTTGAGTTTGAGTGGATATACATACACTATATATTTAGAATTTCTAGATTCTAACAAAGCAATAGAGTTCTGTCCATAAAGTCAGAGAACGAGTGGAATGTTTGTAAAATTTGCGATACGGGTATTTGATTGTATTTTAAATACAAGATTTAAAAAAAAAAATTCAAATAGGAAAAAAAAACCCAACTTGTTTCCTAAATCTCTTGCATATTTTGAAGTGCAGTTAGTGCATGCAGGTCACCAGGGCTGTTACAAACCCTGGGTTTCAGTTCTATTTCTGGATATTATAGAAATAGTTAAAAGTCTTCTCCCACTTGGTCATTCTAAGAAGATGCTGCCTGGCCTGAAGTTCTGTTGTCCTTTTTATGTTGGGTTAAAAAACGGTTTTTTGCCTGTACAGGTATTTTTAAATTAAGCTGTAAGGCAGAATGCCTTAGACCCTTGAAATCCAGCGGAAGCGTTAACAATGAAATTGCCATTTGTAACCTTAGGGCTGTGCGCAGAATCCTTGTTCACACCAGGGAGCGTGGCAGGCTGGGGATAGGGAGGTGGTGGCAAATGTACAATATTGCTGTGTTCATTTAGGTAGCTTTGGAAGAATAATTTGTCTCTTTGTTTCGCCCTTTTGACCTTTATTAAAACAGCAAAAGTTATACGTGGAAGAAACTCAACACCTGGAGACGTTTTGGTTGTCGGTGTACACAATTTTCTTACAGCATGATTTTGATTAGACTGGTTGGGGACAATAAAGTATCTAAATGACACTGGTGTGTGCTGATGTTGCAGCTTTTGAAATTTCAGTGTTTAAAAAAAAAAAAACAAAACCAACAAGAAAAAGAATCTGTAGCTCTGTGACTTCCGAAGGCGTAACCCTCTGTTGGACAGATTGTTTTTAACCTAATAAACCACAGTTCCGCACAGCCCTATTTGTAAAACTAAAACAAGTTTGTGCCTCTGATTCCAAGGTGCTGTGATGTTTTTTGCCTTTGTGGGGCGAGGAGGGGCAGGTGAGACTGGCGTGGGGCAATTGCTTCAAAATCTCTGGGCTAACTATGCAAAACCAGCTGTCAGTTTTCTGTTTCACATGATGTTGTAAAATCCCAGCTGACTCTCTCTTATTTCTTGTTAAAGATCTGTTGGGAACTCCTTAACAGAGGAGTAAGCAATGGAAATGTTTCTTGCTTTCTTTTTTCCCTTTTTTTTTTTTTTTTCCTTATGATGGAGCTGTTTACACTTTGATGCAATGAACAATCCAGCAATACTTGAGAAACACTACAGATACCATATGAGTGTTTGCAGGAGAGAGGAGTGTTGTCAATCAGGTATTGAATGGTTTCTTTACTGTCACAAATAAAAAATTTTAACAATATAGTTACTTGTGCATGTAATACTTCTCTGGGAAAAAGCATTTCTGCACTTGTCCTTCAGTAACAGGCACTGCCCTAATTCCGCAGGGACTCTACCCCTGCTAATGCACATCCACGGTAGAGGATAAAATCACCCATCTCTGTCCCACCCTCCTCCCCCTCTCCTCTTCCTCAGTCACGTGCAGGACTCCTCAGTGGCAGCCCTGGCACCTGCTTGTGCAAACAGAGCTGATGAACTACTGATGAACTCTGCTAAATAAATTGGTGGCGACTCTTGCAGATGTTCCAGCTATTTAGATCTCTTGGATGAGATCATACAATAATTTGTTCAAGTCTCAAAGCTGTGTGACTTCTTTTGAAGGGCTTACTTCAGCTACTTGAATAGCTGTTCTTAACATCACTGCCATATCCACATGAATATCTGAATAAAACACTTTCTTTGGTTGGAAAAATCTATTTTGGGACTTTTTATCTGACACAGTAAGACTTAGGCAGAGCCTTCCTTTCTAGGAAAAGACACATTATTGATGCTTTATGAGCAGAAAACCTCAGGCGTGTTGGAATAAGCAGCTGGCTTGAGATAGCACGTTAGATGCAATTAAAAATATTTTTCAGTTAGTTCTGTGCTTGGTTGGAATGACCTGGTCTGCCTTTACTTTGTACTGGTTGGTCAGGTTTTTGATTTTTTTTAGGTTTGGTTTTGTTTTGTTTTTCTTTGTAATTTTACCAATCTCCTTAGCTGCTACTTAGGATAAAGATGCCTTTCTTTTTTTTTTTTTTTTATTTTTTTTTAACTCGGTAAAACAAGTGTTTCAAAATTCATAAAACAGCTCATTTATAGTGGTGAGAAAGATCCTGTTGTTCTGTGCTGACAGAAACCAAGTGTCTGCAGAACTGAATACACAATAGCCTGTACACCTGTAGGCTTTCCAATGTTTTTTCCCCCCCTTTTGTTGTCTTTTGACTCAGAAGGAAAGCCACCTGCTCTGAGACTCCCTGCAGGATGGGATAGGCCTCTTCCAGGTGGGATGCAGCCTCCAGCAGTTTTCCTGGCAAGCGACCTTCACCATCCAGACTTCCCACCAGCCCAGCCACGCCGGCAGGAGCCCAGGCAAAGTTCTCCTGGATTCCTCCGGTTCTGCTGGAGCTGCTGGAGAAGAAATGATCTGTGGGTACCCCACTGGTTCGGACAGGCTGGCAGACTGAGCCTTGGAAAGCTTCCAGGTGTTTCGTTGGGAAGGAGCTGTGCCAGGAGCGGGGTGCCCGTGACCGAAGCCGCGTTCAGGGGCACCTCGGAGGCGCAGCACACCCAGGGATCAGCGTGGCTCCGTAGGGCAGGCCTGCCTCTGCAGTGCACCCCAATATCGAAGGGTGAGCTTTGGCCATGGCTAGAACGAGACCAGACTGGGTTTGGGAGGTGCTGGCTGTGTCCGTGTCCCCCCGTGGTGCCTCCCAGTGCCCTCCTCGAAGCGGCATCGCCCGGTTTGGCACCCACCCCTTGATGCAGTGACACACCTGGTGGGGATGGAGTGGCAGCAAAAGCTGGGCACAAGCACAGCACAGCTGGCACCTGCCAGCCTCATCCTCTCAGGGTGGACTCCAGCAAGGACCAGGCTGCTGCTGCTGCTGCTCAAAGGTGAACAGAGGAGTCACCACTCAGCCAGAAGCGTGTCACCCCCTCGGAGAACCTCTGTCCCTCCAGATAACGAGCGGTGATCATTTTGTCCCTACAAACGTGATGTCACCACCTCTGAATTCCCAGCCTCTCCATAAATGTTGCACTCGGAAGCTCGGGGAGGGGTTGTTGGGGGAGTTGCTGGCTTGACAATGGGTTGTTTTCTTCGACTTTAATGAGCTTTTGTGATGAAAACCAAATTTCTTTACAGTGTAACCTTGTAATTGTTTTTTTCATGCTTTGATTCAGTTTGACAATAAACTATCTGTGTTATTTTTTTCATTCTCTTCATGTCTGATAATGCATATAGTTTAGGTCTGTTCCTAAAAATCCCCCTTTCTCTGTCCACATGCCATTTTCCGTGGGGGAAACATTGGGAGGGGGAAGCAGAGACTTATGAGAATCAGGCCAGAAACTTCTCATTCCATTCCTCTCACAGCTCCTAGGATCTGCTGCGCTTTAATAAAGATGAAAGCCTTGACTGCTGAGCACCAAGGCCTTCTTCCTCTGGCAGCATATTTGGCAGAAAGGTTCAGCTCTTGTTCTTTTTTTTGGTTAACCTGCTGAGGTTTGGGTAAATCCATCTGGCTGCTTTCCAAAGCCACTGAAGCCTGTAAACCAGAGCTGGGAAAAGGAGCAAGATGCTGGGAAAAGGAGCAAGATCCTGGCTTGTGGGAGGGGATAGGGGGGCAGGAGGAAACGTGATGGTGGCTGGTTGGGTTTCTGCACAAACCCCTTTCAGTCCCTGCATGCAGCACCCTCATACTGCATTCACAGCATCCCGAAGCAGTTGTTTGGTTCCTCACCTGCCTGTGCTGGGTTTTTAGGGATAAACAGGGCTGAGAGTGGATCAGGATCACTGCCTTTCTCCCAGGCTGCAGTGTCACCTCTCCAAAGCTTCTGACGGTGCCTGTTGGGAGTGCTGATGTTGAGCAGCTGACCTGGCACAGGTCTTGGGTCACCCAGTCTGCAGCCAAACGTTTATTCCCTGAGGGAGAGGAGCAGCTGGGGGAGCTGCCTTCTGCTGCAGCTGGGTTGGTTCAAGGTGCCCATGAGAAGCAGTTTCTCACCTGGCACATCTCGAGTTAGGTCTGCACGGAAGGATCAGGCTGCAGAAGGTGGTTGCAAGTTAAGCATTAGCTGGAAGACAAACCCACAGGAAGATGAAAGTCTGGCATTTTCATGTGTGTTTTTAATAGGAAAATCATTTTATAAATGCTGTTAGGATTTTTTTTTTCCTAATCTCTACCTAATCCCCTGATTAATACCTGCTGTACCCTCAGAGACTGAGAACCAGAGATCTGTGTAAAATATATCTGTGGGGTTTTTAGTGCACCTGAAATGGGCCATCTTTTTCCTTCACAAGCAAATGCATCTGCAAGAAGAGAGGAAGATTTTTATCAAGACCTGAACCCATATAATCACAGAACTACAGAACCATTTCGGTTGGGAAAGAGTCACGGCTGAGAGGGACCTGGTGCTGTGTAGGAGTAGGGCTGAGGCTGAGCACCTGCAGGTCCTGCCCTTGGCTCTGTGACCCTTAATTTTCCTTCTGATTTTTCCTCTGAATAGTGACTGCAGCCTTGGTCCCATTGGAATTCCCTGTAACACATCTTAGCAGCTCAGAGCAGGTTCAGATGAGTAAACACGCACTGGTCTGATCCCTGATCTGCTGGATAGATCTTGGAATAATATCCAGAGGGATCAGGCAAATCCTTGGGATGATGATGATGGCTGTGGTTGGAAAACAACTGGACTGTTGCATCCCAAAAAAGAGCACGAGGGGGGAAGGTTTGGAGAGCCTTCGTGGCTCTGGACTGTGGTGCTCCAAGCCGTGGCATGGTCTGGCAGTGGGAGCATTTGGCTTTGATGTATCTATGATGGAAATCTTGGGGAAAACCAGGGTTTTAAAGGCTCTGGCCATGCAGAGCCCGCTCACACCACGAGATGGTGCAGCCGTGCAGCGCTGCCTTTTAAAGGCGCCGCCGTAGCGGAAATTCAAGAGACATTATCTCAAGTAAGAGCATCACCACGGCTTTGAATGTCTGAGTCCCCCGCCAGGATTGTGCTCCACGGGTCCATGGATAACGCCTTCCTTCGGGTAAAAATCTCTTTTGGTATTTCACGAGCAATTTCTTCGTTTGCCCCATGATTCCTGAGTTTCCTTTGAGAAAGGAACCGGTGGCTCCACACCTGAATACAGGATAACTATTCATGATAATTGTAGTCACTGACTATTTTTTATTCCATGAACATGCAGAAATATATGATCAGCACAGGAAAATTAAAGAGGGGAATCAGCATTCCTCAAATAGTTGAGTTCTAAATTATGTCCTTACACCTCCCCTAGCGTGCTAAACCTTTTCTTCCTCCAAAAGCTTTGCTGCTCACCTTTCATCATATTTTTTCAAGCAACATCATTTTAAATCGAGATTTGGCTGAAATACATGAGGAGAACTGTGGACAAATGTTGAATCTCCAGGAGGGGGAGGAAATAAAAAAGAAGAAATAAAAGTGGCGCCAAGCTGGCAGGTGTGTGACGAGGCACATTCCCTGTGCCAGTTCCGCTTCCTGCCCGTGCGGGGGGCGAGGGGACAGGGCAGCCAGGGGGACAGGGAGAGGGGGCCAGGCCGGACCAAAAGGGTTGGGGCTTTCCAGGGAATGGACCCCAGGGAGAGGGGGCCAGGCCGGACCAAAAGGGTTGGGGCTTTCCAGGGAATGGACCCCACTCCTGCAGGACTGCCTCTCCCTGTTAGTGACTGCAGCATCTGCTTTCACATTCCCAACACCCTCGTGGGTTTTTTGGCAGAATAAGGGGGGTTTTCCAATCCATTAGTCCCCCTTGCAGCCCATCTCCTTGGCTTTCTGTGCTCCTGGAGGGCTCCTTCCCACCTGGAAGCACCTGCCCTGTGAGGAAATACGGGAGGAGTTAGGTCCCTGCTGCCTGGAGATGAGAAGGCTCAGGGGGGCCCTCATCACGGCACCCCAGTGCTGAAAAGGTGCTCCAAAGAGGATGGAGGCTCTCTCTTCACGCAGAGCCATGGAGAAGACAACAAGGAATGGCTACGAGTTGCCCCAGAAAAGGTTTTGTCTTGACACAAGAGATTTTTACAGTGAGAATCATGGAAATAACTTCCCCAGGGACGTGGCAGAGCTCTCATGGCTGGAGGATTTCAAGGTGTGACTGGACAGTGATGGAAAACCTCATCTAGGCTCCCTCTCCATGAGAGGCTGGACCAGATGATCAAGATGCCTTTCAGCCTGGGCTGTTCTTTGGTTCTATGATTCCCATGAACCATCCTCCCTCTCCTGCTGGCAGTCCCCAGGAGAGTGGTGACCAAGGTAAAGCAGGAGTGCTCTGCAGCTCCAGCAGCTGAGGAGGAGCAACCTTGGACATCTCCTTCTGGCTTGGATGGTCCCCCCCTCTTTTGCCTCTCTTTTAATTCGCGAGGGCAAGACTGCCTTAAAAGTTAAATCCCGTCTGGGATCCCTGGGCCCAGTTCCTGGCTTTTCTAGGAGACAGCTTTGCCCATCACAGGCAGCTCCAACACGAGGCCCTGGGGGTGCTGGAGCTGAGGGGAAGCTGCTGCAAGTAACTCCTGCATCTCTGTTAGCAAAACAAAGACCTTCTCGGCTGCAAAACTCAGATTATCTGCAAATCCATGTTCCCCATGGGATGCAGGATGAAGGTGTAACTGGACGAATGTGACCCAGCCAATATGGAGAATTTAAATTAAAAGGAGAAAAATTCCTTGACAGCCATCTCCCAACCTTTACAGAGTGCCAGGGAAAAGGTCAGGCTCCAGTTAATGACTTGATGTTACATCTGGGTCTCTCCAAGAGCCAGTTTCTCCTCAGATTCTTTCAGTTCCTTGGATCCTGTTGGGGCACAGGCATTTCTCACCTTCACTCCTATGAAAGGGAAGGAAATTATCTATACCTCACTGTCCAAGGGGTAAAACCATTCCACAAATAATGTATTTTCTTATATATTCTGTAAAGGTTGTGGCCTCATCTCATTTGATTCCACATCACTCCTTTTCTTCTGAAAGTCTTTGGGAGCTGGGGGATAAATGTTTTTTATCTGCCTGCGATGAGTCAGCTACAGGCAGCAAAGGGAACCAGATTTTCTGGCTGCTTTAGATTTTCTAAATTTCAACTTTACAGAAAAATCAAGTTCTTCTTTTAACTTTTTCATAACCAGGTTGTCAGCTGTGACACTTTGTTGTGATGTTTTTTAAAATAATGAATTTGATGTGCTTGCTGACAGGCTGGATCACACAGGCACTGGGTTTGTATGCTGTCACCCATTTTTAGGGATCTCACCACCAAAATAGGTATCGGCTCCATCATGGAGACAGTCAGAAATGTTGAAGCAGAGCCACTAATTAGTCATAATGGTGGGTTCTTTTCACTAATATCATTTTGAGCTTTAGAGCAGGTACCTCCTGAGAACTCGTGTGTGATTATCAGAGAAGCAGAACTTGGATCATTAAGAACCTCTGCAAACAAAGAGAGTGGCAGCCCATCCTCCAGCAAGACGAGCACATCCTGGGCTGCAGCACAAGAATTGGCACCAGCAGGTCGAGGGAGGCGATTTCCCCCTCTGCTCTGCCCTTGTGAGACCCTTCCTGCACTGCTGGGAGCAGCTCTGGGGCTCCCAACACAACAAAAACATGGATCTGCTGGAGCGACTCCAGAGGAGGCCACGGAGATGCTCCAAGGGCTGGAGCCAGGCTGGGACAGCTGGGGGTGTTCACCTGGAGAAGAGAAGGCTCCAAGGAGCCCTGAGAGCTCCTTCCAGGGCCTACAGGGGCTCCAGGAGAGCTGGAGAGGGACTGGGGACAAGGAACGGAGAGACAGGACAAGGGGGAACGGCTTCATACCAAAAGAGAGAAGATTTGGATTATATATTAGGAATAAATTCTTCCCTATGAGGGTGGGGAGGTCCTAGCACAGGGTGCCCAGAGAAGCTGTGGCTGCCCCTGGATCCCTGGAAGTGTCCCAGCCTGGTCCCTGGCCATGGCAGGGGGTGGAACTGGAGGAGATTTAAGGTCCCCTCCAGCCCAAGCCACTCTGGGATTCTAAGAGATTCCATTTGCCATGGCCCTGCTGAGGATAACAGCAATTAGAGATGGGTGAAGGTGCTCTGAATTGATTTTTTAAATTCCAGTATTTTATCAAAATAAACATCAACATTGTTGATTCCTACAAACCTTCTGTTCCCCTCTCCTACTCTGTGGCAGCTCTGGAACAATGAAAAAAAAGCCATTTTTCAATAGCATTTTCAAAGTTCAGAACAATTCTGTGATTATTATTTTATTTCCTTTTTTTCTTTAAATGAGCAGCAACTACAGCTTTACTGCTTTTATCAACTAACAGCCTTGAGGCTGTTATAAAAAAGCTGCAGTGCTGTAATGAAAGAAACACAGAGATGCAAAAACTAAGGCTGCCACAGTACCAGTGAGCTCTATGTGGCCTCTGAACATTCACTTTTAGCTTGCAGGTAGCCTAAAACACTATTCAAGGAAGGGAAGGGGAGAGAAAGGCTGAATTCTAAATGGTCCCAGTCCAGGTGGGTAAATTGTGTGAAGGCACAGCCCTGTTTTCCTAAAGGTCTGTTCAGAGCTTATCCTGATGCTCTATTTAAAATTGCACAGCGCAAGGTGGGAGGGGAGGATGACTGTATGAGGCTGAGGCAGGAGGGAGGATGGGAAGCACAAGCTGTCAGGTACTGGAGCTGCCCTCAGATCTACAACCGAGGCAGCAGCTTCAAAGCACTTCATCAAACCTTAGCTGTCTGCCTTGGAAAACATGCAAGAGTGGGAAAAATAACATCAGGTGCCTGTTAGCTGGGAAAAGAGGTGGTGGGAGAAGCCTCTCTCATCTCAGGGCAGCCCAAGGTGGGAATGGCCAAAAAGTCATTCACAGAATCATGGAATGGTTTGGGTTGCAAGGGACCTTAAAGACCACCCAGTTCCAACCCCCTGCCACGGGCAGGGACACTTTCCACCGGGCAGGTTGAGGTCAGTGTTTCCCTTGCTGTCACGGGCTCCAGGTGATGTCTGGCCCCATCAGAGGTTTGCAAGGTGGCTTTGCTCACCCTTCAGCTTCCCCCAGCCTGATCAGAACTGCTGCTTACAGAAAATCTGGGGGGGAAAATATGCTTTAGTCATGCCCAAGGCCCCATGGAAAGAACTAAACCCTCCTGTCTCAAGCTCGGTGGGCTTGGAGGGGCTTTCCCAGCACCATTTCTTAAAACAGTTTCCCCAGGGAGAGCCCTTTCCTGCGAGGATTTGGTTACTGCCATGAGTGAACTGAACTGTGGAGCTGGAGGGAGATGAAAGCAAGGCACTGTGTTAAACACTGCTGCTATTTTAGGGAAGCTCCATGCGAAATCACGCTGTTTGTCAGTGGAGCTGTGGATACAGCCACGCCTGAATGATGCTCCCCAAGCCCAACCAGGGAAGAGGGTCAGGGTCTCTGAAGCCAAGGAGGAAGAATCTGCAGTTCGAACTCCATGAGGAGCCAAGGAGAGTTTTCCCTGGGGATGATTGAAATCAGAGATGTGAGCAGGGAGATCTCCTTGAGTGACAAATCCACACAGGTCAAATGTATGAGTAGAGAGCAGGGAGATAAAAGGAGGTGGTAATGAAATGGGACTAGGTCTCTTCTCCCATGTAACAAGCCACTGGATAAGGGGAAATGTCCACAAGTTGTGCCAGAGGAGGCTTAGTTTGGATATTAGGGGAAATTTCTCCACTCAAAGGGGTGTCAGGCATTGGAAGAAGCTGCCCAGGGCAGTGGTGGAGTCACCATCGCTGGAAGTGTTCAAAAAACATGTGGATGTGGCAGTTGGAGATGTTGTTTAGTGGTGGGCTTGGCAGTGCTGAGTTAAAGGTTGGACTTGTTGATCTTAGAGGATTTTTCCAAATTTAAATATTGAATGATCCTGTGAAATGAATGACAAGGTCTGGCTGGATCACCTATGCCGTGCTTCAGAAGGAAAAACAACCACAAGTTTAAAAAAACAAACCATTGCCAAAAAAATCCCCATCTCATTCGAGGAATATATTTTCAAAAGGGGAGTTATATAAAAACTGGCAAATCAGTGCTGCTGCTCTGCTGGATACCAGAGAGGCTTTGATCAGAGCTGTGGTCAGTGCCAGTGGGCCCTAGGGCAGAAATCAGAGATAAAGTGGACTGGGAGTGCCACAGAACGAAGACTGTGGAAAGCACAGTGGGAGAAAAATATCACACAGACAGGCTCTTCTCTCCTCTGCTGTCCCTGCCCGTGGCAGGGGCTTGGAACAATCTTTAAGGTCCCTTCCAACCAAAACCACTCCAGGATTCTAGAAAAGGGAGAAAGTTGTTACCAGGATAAATGCCTGGCTTTCAACAGGATGTCTGATTTGTGTCACATCTAAAAGAAGGATTAATTTTCAAGGCTTGGAACAATCTTTAAGAATGTGTAAGGACAACCATACAGCTACATCCTTGCTGCAAGGGCACATGCTGCAGCTGGAGTGGATGACTGCTGTAGATCCTTTCCAACTGAAAACTCCTCTCCTGTCCTGTCCTGTCCTCTCCTGTCCTGTCCTGTCCTGTTCTGTCCTGTCCTGTCCTGTCCTGTCCTGTCCTGTCCTGTCCTGTCCTCTCCTCTCCTCTCCTCTCCTCTCCTCTCCTCTCCTCTCCTCCCCCCACTTCTCTCTGCAATATGAATGCCACAGCAGGATGCCTACAGGACCTGTGAGCTCCTTTTATTGAAGATATTGAACAACAAACCCAGTCACTGGGCTCCAGCAGCACAGGACTCTGCAGGCTCCAAATGGGGCTGGACAGGAGCTGTGTGTCCTCTGCAGAATCCTTCACACCCCCAGTTTCCCTTGCCTAAATTGGGACACCCCTGATCTAGACAAGCACACACCCTGTCACTGTCACCTTGCTGCACGTGAGGCTTCTGGCCACCCCTGCGTCCCTGGCACCACAAGAACATCTGCAGCTGGAATTTTCTGGCACAAATGCATCTGGACTCATCTTCAAAAGCAAATGTTGTGGAAGCTCCCAGCAGCCAGGCAGGACTTGCTGCGGCTCTGCTTTCAGGGAGTACGAGGTGCAAAGCACCCCAGTGAAGAGCATTAGAGACTTTGGGAAGTGTAATCCAGCCGGGAAGGCTGATTTAGGAGAGAAGAAAGGGGATGTAAGGAAATAACTTCAAGCCTGCGTCATTGGAGATTTGAAGTGGTTTGGATTTTGGCTGAAATGGCTGAGAGCTGGGGCGTGGGGTTTTATTGAATAATCACCGTTTTCTGTGTAAAGTGCAAAAATGTTCTTTAGGCAGCTCTGATTTTTCACTTGTTCAGACCACATGCTTCCTGCGTGTAAAGTGTGGTCCTTTAGAAACTGTCAGGGCCCATGCTACCCGGGCAGGTTATCTAAGCAGCAATCCCTGTGTCCCCTGCAGCTCCCCAAGCCCTGTGTCCCCTGCAATTCCCCGGTTCCTGTGTCCCCTGCAATTCCCCGGTTCCTGTGTCCCCTGCAATTCCCCGGTTCCTGTGTCCCCTGCAATTCCCCGGTTCCTGTGTCCCCTGCAATTCCCCGGTTCCTGTGTCCCCTGCAATTCCCCGGTTCCTGTGTCCCCTGCAATTCCCCGGTTCCTGTGTCCCCTGCAATTCCCCGGTTCCTGTGTCCCCTGCAATTCCCCGGTTCCTGTGTCCCCTGCAATTCCCCGGTTCCTGTGTCCCCTGCAATTCCCCGGTTCCTGTGTCCCCTGCAATTCCCCGGTTCCTGTGTCCCCTGCAATTCCCCGGTTCCTGTGTCCCCTGCAATTCCCCGGTTCCTGTGTCCCCTGCAATTCCCCGGTTCCTGTGTCCCCTGCAATTCCCCGGTTCCTGTGTCCCCTGCAATTCCCCGGTTCCTGTGTCCCCTGCAATTCCCCGGTTCCTGTGTCCCCTGCAATTCCCCGGTTCCTGTGTCCCCTGCAATTCCCCGGTTCCTGTGTCCCCTGCAATTCCCCGGTTCCTGTGTCCCCTGCAATTCCCCGGTTCCTGTGTCCCCTGCAGCTCCTCAATCCCTGTGTCTCTTGCAGTTCCCAATCCCTGTGTCCCCTGCAGCTCCCCAA
>VWPU01008175.1:0-11302 GCA_013398955.1 Callaeas wilsoni | reverse complement strand
TCCCGGGGGGTGCGGGGATGGGGGATGGGACGGACGAGCGCCTCCTCTGCCCCCCCGCCCGGCTGCTTTGCTTATTCCAGGGGTTTTGGGGCAATTTCTGCCTTTCCCGAGGCTCTGCTCTTCCCTTCGCTGCGTTTTGCCCATCCCAGCTCTGCCTGCCTGGGGCTGGGAATTCCGCGGGAGGAAAAGCAGCTGGAAAAGGAAAAACGAGCGAAGAGGCTGAGGGGCTCTTCCCAGCGTGGCTTTTCCGGTGCAGAATTCCCGTTTTTCCCCCCGAAGGGAGCGGTTTTCCACGTCCAGAGCCTTTTCCCACATCCCTGCGGTGGAGCAGGAGGCGGAGCGCGGCCCGGGCTGGCGCGGCCAGGCTCAGACTCCCCCGGGAGCGGCGCAGATGGATCCGCGCTCGGAAAAGCGTGCTCGGGATAATGATGCGGCTTCTTCCCGAATTATCCCGGCGGCCGCAGTCCAGACAGGGCCAGGAAGGAAGGAAGGAAGGAAGGAAGGAAGGAAGGAAGGAAGGAAGGAAGGAAGGAAGGAAGGACAGTATCGGGTTTGGGGGGTTCTTGGAGGTTTTTGGGGGGTTTATGGCCCTTCCCCA
Organism: Callaeas wilsoni; assembly: GCA_013398955.1. Classification (NCBI taxonomy): domain Eukaryota; kingdom Metazoa; phylum Chordata; class Aves; order Passeriformes; family Callaeidae; genus Callaeas; species Callaeas wilsoni. The sequence continues at coordinate 10,704 of VWPU01008175.1, read as the reverse complement.
GGTTGGGAGAGGCCACATCCCATCCCGCTTCCCACTGGAGGAGAATTCCTGCATGTCCTTCACCCGTGGGTGAGTCCTGGGGCCTGGGGTGACCCCAGCAGTGACCCCAGCAGTGACCCTTGGGATGACCCCAGCAGTGACCCCGGCAGTGACCCCAGAGTGACCCCAGCAGTGACCCCCGTCCCTGTCCGTCCAGCTCCCGGGATCTCTCCCTGTGCCAGCTCCGCTTTCTGTGTTTCATCCAGCTCCCTCCTGATGCAGAATCCATCCGGAGCCTTCGGAGCCGGGGCCAAGCCCGGGCCCACCCTCCAGGACGGTTCCCAGCCTCGGCTCCCTCACTCCGGGGCAGATTCCTCTGCCCAATTTTCGTTTTTCTGCTTTTCATCCCGTTCCAAGCCGCGGCTGCTGATTCCTGCTCCGATTCCGGATCAAACCCCGCTCCGGGGCTGGATTTGCTGCGCTGCAGCGGCCCCCGCTCAGCCGGGATTGTGCCGCTGGGTTTGGGGGACGGGGGCTGCGTCCCCAGAATTCCACGGGGAATTTTTGGAGGTGGGAAGCCGCTCCCAGCCGCAGGTGAGCGGCGGGGCCGGGCTGTCCCTGGAGAAGGGCGGGATCGGCTCCCGCGGCTCCCGCGGCTCCCGCGGCTCCCGGCCCCGCTGTGGCTTTTGAGGTTTTAGCGAATTAAACCCACAAATTGTCCATTTGAGTGAGACCCACGCTGCAAATCCCAATCCCAGGGGATCCCGATCCAGAGCCAAAATCCCTGCAAGCAGCGGGAGAAAAATCAATTTTTATTCGAGGAAATCAAGAGAACTCCAAAGCTTTTTCCTTCCTGTTGGCAAATCCCTTTTTTCCCTGCCCCTTTTTTTGGCTCAGATGTTCCCGTCCCCCTTCCTGAAGGGTTGGGATGGGGAGATTGGACCAAGATTTAGGGAGAGAGGGATGGGGAAGCGCTTCCAGCCAGCTTTTGCCTGGAAAAAAGGCGGAATTAGGAGCTAAAATCTGTTATTTTGATATGGAGCTGATTAAACCGCAGACCTTTTCCAGAGAATTTCTCCGGCCTAATTGGATTTGCTTTCCCTGTTCCCGTGCGCTCCTTGTTTGGTTATTTATGGAAAACATCTGTCCGAGGCCTGGCCGCTCCCTGAGGTGGGAATTTAGGGAAAATCTTGGGGGTTTTCTTGGGGAAAAACATCAAAATATTGGGGAGCCTCTGGGGGGCCAGGAGCCCCCAGCAGGGCAGGGAAAATCCCCGGTTCCGCGGAAAAAATGGAATTTTCCCGGCTGGAAAATGAAGCTTCCTCGCCCCAGTCGTGCTGGGATAAAGCCAGGGATGGTTTTTCCAGGGAAAAAGCGGGATCGGTGTCCCAGCGCCGACTCAGCCGTGATGAACCCTGGTAATTAACCCAATTAATCCCGGGATGGGGCACGGGGGAGGCCAAGGTTTTCCAGGCAGGTCGATGACGTCCCCGCTTTGGAGCAGTCCGTCCTCCCCCGCGGCCGCTCCCGCTCAGAATCCATGGATTTGGGGAACTTTTCCTCATTTTCCCGCTTCCAGGGGGGCCGGGGCTGAGGGAATTTGCGCCGCTGGAGCCGAATCCCAGCGGGAATCTCCTCGTTCCCGGCGAGGAACTGGGGAGGCTCCAGCTGCGCGCAGCCGCCGGCACGGCCCAGCTGCAAATCCCGGGATCTGCGGGGTGGGAAAGGGCCGGGAGCCAGGAGCCGGGAGCCAGGAGCCGGGAGCCAGGAGCCGGGCCTGGGGCTCGCGGGAAGGGCTGGCAGCTGGAAATCGGCGGGATCCTTCCCGGAGCTCCGGCAGCCCCGGATTCCTCCGGCCGGCACCCCGCTCCCAAGGCGCTGCCCTGCCCCAGCACAACCCGAGATTCCAAATTCCTTCATCCTGGTTCGGTTTTTTGGGTTTTTTTAAAATTATTTTATTTTTTGGAAGTCCAAAAAAAAGCCATGTCCAGATTTTAAGGGGGAGGATTTTGGTCGGATTTATCCACAATTCCCTCCCATCCTCCGGCTCTGGGATCCCGGGAGCCTCCAGGGGATGCTCCCGGATGGGTTCCTTTGTCCCAGGAGGTACCGGGAGCTGCTGGGTTGGGAGCAGGGAATGCTGGATCCCGATGGAAAAGCGATTCACGCCGGCAGCTGCAGGAGCGCCGATTTCCCTGGAATTCTCTGGGAAGCGTTAATCCTGATGGGCTCCTGGGGGGTTAACTCAAATACTTTAAGTGCTTCCGTGGGGTTCTTTTTCCCGGGAATGGCGTGGTTATCCCACGTGTGAGCAGGGCCCCCGTTCCAGTGGGAATTTCAGTGGGTTTCCCCTCGGTTTCAGTGGGAATTTCAATGGATTTCCCTCCGTTTCGGCGGGAATGCCGCTGGATTTCCCCTCCATTCGCAGCAGGGATAACTCTTCCCATCCCCTCTCTTGTCCCTCATCCCTTTTCCTTCTGTCCCGAGGTCTCAAATTCCCTTTTCCAGCCTGGACCCTCTCTCCTCTCCCGGTTTTTCCGGGAGCCCCCGCGTCCCCCCGGGCAGCCCTTCCCGCCCCTGTCCCGTTTATCCCGGCTTTGATTCCCTGAGATCCCGCTCGGCTTTCCCGGAGCCGCGTCCATGTGTTTCTGTTTAGGTGGCCTGGCAGGCCGAGCTTCCCGAGCTTTCTCCGGTGGGAAAAGCGGCTCCGAAAGCCTGGAAAAGTGCGAAGGATGAAACCCGACCCCGAGCACAGCTGATGCCAGAGCCGGGGGGAGGGAAAACCATCCCAAACCTCCCAGGGAAAGCGGAAATAGCCGCAGGAATTCATCCCGAAATGGATGGAATGGGTCCCAGGCTGGGGCTGGGGGGCGGCAGGTTCCTTTGGAGGGATCGGATCCCAAATCCTGGTTGGGAATGAGCCGGGGGAGGGGGGTGGCACCCCAAAATCGGGGAGATCAGCGCAGCTCCGGGAGCACGGGAGCAGCTCCAGCGCATCCCAGAGGGATTTGGGGGAGCCCGGAGGCTGCTCCGGCCCCAGGACCGGGACGGGCAGAGCCCCCCCGGCCGCTCCAGGGCTCCTTCCCAGGGATCTCGGCATTCCCGAGGGTGGGACAGAGCCGGGCGCCGGGGCCGGGATGGGGACAAAGGGACCTTTCAGGGCCGGGATGTGACTCAGGGCGCGCTGTCCCCACACTCGGCCCTTTATCCTTTCTTGCGCTCCGGCTGTCGCTTCCCGGCGGGAAGCAGCGCCAATTCCCGAGGTTTTGGCCGCCCGGGATCCTCTCCTGGCTCCGGATCGTGGTGACCGCGGCGCCCCAAAAGTGTCCCCGAGTGTCCCCAAGCGGGGCTGGATGGACGCCTTGGCTCGGCCGCGAGGGTCCCGAGGCTCATCCCACGATATTCCCGGCTGGATCCGGGCTTTCCAGCGTGCTCCGGCCGCGGGAAGGCCGAAGGGTCACTCCTGGTGACCTCCCAGCAGAGCCAGAGCTCGGCACGTCCAGCCCCGGCATTCCCACATGGAAAAGCTTTGCTGGGAATGCGGGGACAGGGAGGCGCTTCCCACCCCGGCCTGCGCGGAGCCTTTGGAAATGGGGAGCTCTGGAAACAGCCCCGGCGCTCCTGCCATTCCCAGGGAGCCCCGGGAGCCGGGATTCGGGAGCGGGGATGGGGATCACTGACATTTAGCGGATTGGACATCCCTGGAATGGCAGGTGCGGTGTCCGGGATAACGGAAATGAGGATCCTCGGGATACCCGCGGCAGGCAGAGGGCCCAGGAGCAGCCCCGCCCTCGAGCCCAGCCATTCCCGACGGGAAAAGCGTTTTCCAGGGAAAGAGGGGATGGGAGAGGACACCAGTCCCTGGGATCTGCTCCTTCCTGGCAGCCGAGGGCGTCCTGAGCTGATCCACGGAATGCTGGAGAGGAAACCCAGGGAGAAGGGAGAGCTGGGACGGATTGGGGACCCTCCAGGAGGGATTTGGGACCCTCCAGGGAGGATTTGGGACCCTCCAGGAGGGATTTGGGTCCGGGAGCAGTGGAAGGAGCCAGGATGAGCCCGGGATTGCTCCAGGGTCACTCTGGGATTGCTCCAGGATCGTTCTGGGATCACCTCTGGCCGCCGTGCCCGGGTGGCCGCGGCTGCTCCCGGCCGGATGTCCCGGAATTCCAGCCCCGTCTGTTCCCAGCGCTGCTCCTGCCCTCAGCCCCGGCTCTCCATGGGCGGCAGATTCCCTGCCCTGCCTGCGGAGCCAAGGATAACAGGCAGGGATAACTCCCAGGGATAACAGACAGGGATAACAGGCAGGGATAACTCAACAGGCAGGGATAACTCCCAGGATAACAAACTCCCAGGATAACGGGCAGGGATAACTCCCAGGGATAACTCCCAGGACAACAGGCAGGGATAACTCCCAGGGATAACTCCCAGGGATAACTCCCAGGACAACAGGCAGGGATAACTCCCAGGGATAACACTCGGGGGTGGCCAAACGCCCGCGGCTGCTCCAAACTCCTTCGGATCCGGGGCTGGACGGGAGCCCTGGAGGAGGTCAGGATTGGGAAGGAGGAACAAAAAGGGGTTGGAAAATCAGGCAGGAGTCCTGGAAAACGAGGCGGGGCGGGCAGGGAGCCGTTGGGGAATAATCAGGGACACGGCCCGGATTCCAGCCCTGGGCTCGGGGCTCTCCCGGGATAAAATCTGTGCCCGAGGTGGGATCTGCAGGGCCGGGGCAGCGGGAAAAATCCCACCAAAATAACCGGAGAGGATCCCCCGGGAGCCGGGTGTTCATCCCAGCACCCGGAGCCTTGGCTGCGGTTCCCGGGAGGAGAGGCCGAGGCTGAGATCCGCTAATTGAGGCTGGGAGGTCTCCGCTAATTAAGGCTGGGATGGCGTTTGGGAGGCCTGGCTCCAGGCCGGGATGGTTTGGGGGTGGTTTTGGGATGTTTTGGGATGTTTCGGGATGTTCTGAGATGGTTTTGGGATGTTTTGGGATGTTTCTGGATGTTCTGAGATGTTTTGGGGATGTTTTGGGATGTTTCTGGATGTTCTGGGATGTTCTGGGATGTTTTTGGGATGTTCTGGGATGTTTTTAGGATGTTTTGGGGATGTTTTTGGGACGTTCTGGGATGTTCTGGGATATTCTGGGATGTTTTTGGGATGTTTCTGGGATGTTTTGGGATATTTTGGGATGTTCTCCCCCACACGGGGCCGGCTCCTGGCGGAGCTGGCACACGCGGTTTCGGGGGCGGCTCCGCGGGGATTTTGTCCCGCTCCCCGGGGGTCTCCAGGTGCTTCCAGAGGCCCTGGGGCAGCCGCCGCTGGTTGGGAATTCCTTCCCGGAGGCCGGGAATCCAGAGGGATTCCTGGAGCTGCCGCTCCGGGTGGTCCCTGCCCAGAGCCGAGCTCGGCCCGGGAGCGCTGCCAGCGCCTCCCCCGCTCCCTAATTATCCTAATTATCCATGGATTCGGCATCCCCGCAGCCGGCGGGACCTCCTCGGCTCCGGGAGTTTATTCCCGGGAGCGGGGAATGCCGCGGGAATTGCGATGCCACGGGCGCAGCTCCACGGATCCCGCCCGGGCATCCCAGATCCCTCCGGCTGGTCCCAAACCCGGCTGATCCCAAATCCGGCTGATCCCAAATCCGGCTGGTCCCAAACCCGGCTGATCCCAAATCCGGCTGATCCCAGATCCGGCTGGTCCCAAACCCGGCTGATCCCAAATCCAGCTGGTCCCAGATCCGGCTGGTCCCAAATCCGGCTGATCCCAGATCCGGCTGGTCCCAGATCCGGCTGGTCTCAGATCCGGCTGATCTCAGATCCGGCTGATCTCAGATCTGGCTGGTCCCAAATCCCTCTGCTCCCAGACCCGGCTGCTCCCGGAGCCGGGAATGCGGGCACCGGGGGGATTCGGTGCCGCTCTGCCCCCGGCCCGAGCTCTGCCCGGCGCTGCTTTCCCGATGGAACCGAAACCGCGGGAGAGAATTCCCGGGAGCTGCTTCTCCCTTCGTTCCCGACAGGAATCCAGGCGTTTTTCCAGGTTTCTCCTGCTGCTGTCGGAGGGAGGGAAGGAGTTTCGCCCTTTCCCTGCCCCCTGGCTCTGGATTGATTGGAATCGTTTCCTGTAAATGCCTCGGGAATAAATTCTCCGGGATCGATGGATGCCACGAGCACCGGCTGGGAATTCTGCTGCCCTAAGCAGGGCCTGGAGCAGCCTTTTAATGAATCCCGAATTCCGGCCCATTAATCCTGGCTGGAGCGGGCATCCATGATTTTCTGGGGTGTGGATTCCTGGGATTTCAGTGGGGATTAATCCCGGGTTTTGAGTGGGAGCGGGATTTGGGATTCACCCTTCCATCCCAAACCGTTCCAGGATCCCTTTGCTGATGCAGGAGGAGGCTCCAGCACCCGGAACCGCCACCCTCATCCCGGGAAATCCCCCTGGAATCGGGAACAATGGGAAGAAAGAGGCAAAATCGGAGCTGGCCCAGCCGGCCTTGCAAAGGAAAAGGAATTTCGGGAAGTTTTCCGTGTCCGGACTCCTCACTGTCCAGGGGGCGGGTGGAGGGGATCGGGAAAGGCTCATTCCAGCAGATTTTCCAGCCTTTCCCATCCCTGGTGGGGCTGGAGCTCCTCCTGCCCTTCCCACACCTCGTCAGGGCCAGGGAAAGCTCCGGGATCCTTTCCCGAATCCTTTCCCAGATCCTTTCCTGGATCCTTTCCCGGATCCTTTTCCCTTTCCAGCCCTTCCAGAGGCTCCCACGGTCTCGCTCCTGCAGGGAGCCGGCTGGAATGGGGTCAGGGAGCAGGCTGTGATCCCAAACTGCCCGGGAATCCCTGGGAAATGAGCAGGATTCCGGCGGTGTTGGGAAAACCGAGGGATGCTCCGGCAGAGACGGGCCAGGTTCCACTCCAGAGGTGTCCGAGGCCATTTCCCGGGAAGCGGAGCCGGGAATGGGGCCAGGACAGCCCTGAGAGGCCCCCGGGGATTGGGGGAACGGGGAGCATTCCCAGAGCCCCGGATCCCACGGCATTCCCCGCTCTCAGCCCCGTTTGTCCCCCATTCCCATCCCTGCTCCCGGTTTTCCCTCTCCTCCCAGGGAAGCCGGGATCCAAGGCCGTGGGAGCGCAGGGAGGGCTGGAAGCTGCTCCGGCTCCCCCGTTCCCCCTCTCCCGGATTTTTCCGGCAAACCGGATGCCGGGGGGTTTCCATTTCATCCCAGATCTTCCCCGCACGGGGCCGTTTTCAGGGAGCTTTAATTCCTTTGTCTCTTCCTTTCCCTGGGAATCCGAGACTCCGCAGCTGACAGAAACCAGGGAAGCGTCAGCTGCTGAAAACCCCAATTCTGGGAATGTTCGGTGGCTCCCCCCCGGAGCCTCCCCCCGGGGGGAAGCGGGGAGGGAAATCGGGATAAGGTTTCCCCTTGTGCCGGTGCTGGGCTTTGTTTGGGAAGAGGCGATGATTTCCCGGGATGATCCCAGGCTGGGGGGATTTATGGAGCGCTAAACCCGAGCGGTTCTTTCCTCATCCCCAGCTGGGATATTTTTCCTGCCGAAAAGCTCCGGGATTTTTCCTTCCTTCCGGCACAAATCCCGGCCGGGCAGGGAAAGCCCTCCCAGCTCCTTCCAGCCTCAGAATTCCCACAAAATCCCAGCCTGAGCCCCGATTCCCACGCAAATCCAGCCAGGGTCCCACCTGGATCCACCTGCAGATCCCTGGGGATCCCGGGAATTGCGGGGTCCGGCACCTTCCCTGCACCATCCGGTGGATAACGGATCCCAATCCCGGCCCTGCATCCCTCCCAGAATTCCCAAATCCCTCCCTCCCTCCATCCCGGGGCTGCCAGGTGCATCCAGAGCTTAACCGGTGTTCATGGAGCGTGGGAGGTGTGGGGGAAAGGGATGACGGGAATTTTTCCTGGGAAAATCCACCTTTTTGGGTTGCTCCGGGAAGCGCTCTCTCCATCCCGGAAACGGCTGGGAATCCCCTTGGGTTTTTGGGGATGAAGCTGCTTTTCCTGCCCCCTCCGTCCCGGGGAGGTGCGGGATGAGGCGGGGATGGATTTCTCCTCCTGCCGGTCCAGGGGAGCCCCTTCCCGTCCCGACCATCCCCAGGGAAACCCCCGCAGGCGCAGGCGGAATTTCCACCCCGCGCTCACAGAGACTCCAAGGAATCCATGGAAAACCTCCCACAGGCCCTGCAGGAGCAGCCGCGGCTCCGGGAAGAGCCTTTCCAAGCCCTGCTCCCGGCCGGCAGGGCTCCATCCCCGGCCAGGCTGAGCCTGGGGGTCCGGAACCCACCTGGGAATGGTGAACCCCTCTGGGAATCCCAAACCCCTCTGGGAATCCCAAAACCCCCTGGGAATCCAGAACTCCCCTGGGAGTCCAGAATCCACCTGGGAATGCTGAACCCACCCAGGAATCCTGAGCCCACTTGGGAATGCCAAACCCACTTGGGAATGCCAAACCCCCCATGGGAGTCCAGAACCCACCTGGGAATCCTGAACCCCCATGGGAGTCCAGAACGCCCCTGGGAATCCTAAAACTCCCTGGGAATGCTGAACCCACCCAGGAATCCTGAGCCCACTTGGGAATGCCAATCTCACTTGGGAATGCCAAACCCCCCCTGGGAGTCCAGAACCCACCTGGGAATGCTGAACCCCCCTGGGAATCCTGAACCCCCCTGGGAATCTTGAGCCCACTTGGGAATCCCAAACCCTCCTGGGAATGCTGAACCCACCCAGGAATCTGGAACCCACCTTGGAATCCTGAATGCACCTGGGAATCTTGAGCCCACTTGGGAATCCCAAACCCTCCTGGGAATGCTGAACCCCCCTGGGAATCCTGAATTCCCCTGGGAATCCAGAACCTCCCTGGGAATCCCGAACCCCCTGGGAATGCCGAACCCCCCGCAGGCTCCGCTCTCCCCTCACCCCCGCCCGGCCCCACCGCCGCTGTCCCGGGGTCACCGGAGCCGGGGACGGGCCGGGAAGGGCAGCGGGGGATCGCGAATCCCGGGATTCCCGGTTCCCATCCCGACAAAGGCGGGTGGGAGCCGCCCCTCCCCCTCCCCGCATCCCAAATCCCTCCGTGCCCACTCCAGGGTGGGATTGGGGCTCCTTGGGCTTTCCCTCGGTCCCGGGGGATCCCGGGAACCCGAGCGGGAACCGGGCAGGGCCAGCGCAGGCGGGGGGAGCCGCGGGAGCCGGGCTGGGAAGGGGGCCGGGAACAGGGAAAGGGACCGGGGGAGGTCCAGGGTCGGGAACGCCGCGCTGGAGGGGATTAAAGGCTCAACCCCGGCTCCAGAGGAGGAAATTGGAGTCAAATCCAACCGGGATTTGCCACGAGGGTCCTGACAAATAACAGGGAAAATCAGGATTTGCCTCGAGGGTACTGAGAAATAACAGGGAAAACCAGGGTTTGCCACTAGGGTCCTGAAGAATATCAGGGAAATTCGGGATTTGTCCTGATTTGGCACCACAGGGACACGAAGCGATGCCAAGGGCTGGAAAAACGCGGCCGAACCCAAAGTTTGGCTGATTTTTGGGACTCCAGGCTGCAAAATCCGGTCGTTTCCCAGGTTTGCTGCCTTCCCACGGCTCTCCTGGAGCCCAGCCCGGCCTCCCTGGGTTGGAAAAGCAGGAATTTCGATTTCCGAGCGCTGAAGCTGGGAAGTTTTGCAGAGCAGGGAGCAGCCCCCGCTCCTGGCTGGCGCTCACTGGAATTCTGCATCCCGGGATCCGGGGCTGGAGGCTGAATTCCCCTCGCTCTGTCGGGAAAAGTCTCGTTTTCCATCTCATGAAAATTTTATCCTGATTTTTGTTGTTCCCGGGGCTTTGTTCCCAAAACAAAGCGATTCCCGGTGCCCGGCAGCCAGGGATTAGAATAAAATAAAATAAAATAAAGCATTCATTTTAAAATGAGGGACGAACAAACCCGGGAGATCTGAGGGGGATTTGCTCCCGTTTTGTTTTCCAGGTGGGGAAAATGAGTCAGGAATTCCTGGCCGAGGGGAGAGGATGAAGAAATGGGGGAATTTCACCTTTTCAGGGAATCCAAACCTCCCTGAATCCTCCCGGGTCGGGTCTCGAGGTTGTTTTGCTGCGATTTTCCTGGGAAAGGGGAAGGAAGGGGCTCTGGAATCCTCCTGGGAAGCAGCACAGGCCTGGCCGAGCTCACCCTCGATTTTCCTGGGGATTAAAATCCCTTCGTCCTCCGCACCCTCCCTCAGGAACGGGAGAAATTCTCCAATTCTTCCATTCCCGGATTTTCCCAGCCCCTTCCGAGGCTTTCCCGGCTCCCGCGGATTTTTCCCTTGCCGTCGGAAGGAAACCACCGTGGCCACTCCGTCCCATCCCCAAAAATCATCCCCCTTCCCCTTTTCCGACCCCAACAAAGGAAATCATTAAAAGGAGCAGGAAAAGGGAACTTCCCTGCGGAATTCCCGCGTGGAGCTTCCTGGGGAGCAGAGAAAGCTGCCTCGGAGGGATCAGGGCGCTCCCTGCCCGCATCCCGGGGTGTCCCCGGAGCTCCGTGCCCGGATTTTGGCAGTCCCGGTGTGTCCCCAGAGCTCCGTGCCCGGATTTTGGCAGCCCCGGGGTGTCCCCGGAGCTCCGTGCCCGGATTTTGGCAGCCCCGGGGTGTCCCCGGAGCTCCGTGCCCGGATTTTGGCAGCCCCGGGGTGTCCCCGGAGCTCCGTGCCCAGGTTTTGGCAGTCCCGGTGTGTCCC
>VWPU01008174.1:20782-39321 GCA_013398955.1 Callaeas wilsoni | reverse complement strand
CAGTGGGTGTCCCTCGGAGGGCACCCTGCTCAGGCAGACATTCCCTGGCCCTGCCCAGCCCGCTGCGGCTCCGCCCGGGGATGCTGAGGGTCGCTCCCGCCCGGGGCCGATTGTTGGGAAGCAGCAGGGAGGCACATGTGAACCTCCGCGGGGCTGGGGAGCGTCTCCAGGCCCCGTGTGACTCTGCATGTAGATGAAGCAGCCCCGGCTTTGGGAGCTGCTGCTGCTCAGTTCTCAGGGAAGTCCTTTTCTCCCGCTCGGCTCCCTGCTGAGACAGCCCTTTTCAGCCTTTCCATCCCCCAGTCCCTGCTCCTGCACAACACAGGCAAACTTGATTGAATTAAAGACCCAGGAGAACATGGTTTATTTTCTTCTCTTCAAGGCATTTCAGAAAAGATTTTTAATTGGTTTAAAAAAAGATGCTAAACAAAATGCAATGGTTTTCAGTCCTCTTGAAGCAGCAGTAACAGATAGCACTATTTAACACCGCTGAGTGGAACCACAAGCAGGAGCTGTGACTGGCAATTTAAAGCAAGCTCAGAGAGGTTTCTAGCTTATTTAAAGTCTAAAGTGTTTACTCTCAAAAGAAAACCAGAACCTTCAAGTGTTTGCCCTTCCCACACCACGCTCCAATAATCCAGCCTCCCTCGGAAGAGGGGAGCCTGGGAGGCAGCTTTCCTACGCCAATTCAACAGAGACGCACACCTCGATGCATAATTAATAACATTTCATCCCAGAAACGCTTCTCTTCCACACGGCGCCTACAGAGATTGCAGGAAGCTGCTTGCACATCAAGAATATCCCTGCAAGTGATGTGACACCCCAGTGAATTGCTAATCTGGGCCACAGCAATGGGAGCGGCCGCGCTGCACCCGCCCTCCGCTCCGTCCTTCCCAGCTCTGAGCCCTGCCAGGGGATAATACAGTGCCAGGACAAGGGGGAATGCCTTCCCACTGGCACAGGGCAGGAATACATGGATACTGGGAGGAAATTCTTCCCTGTGAGGGTGGGGAGGCCCTGGAATGGAATTCCCAGAGAAGCTGTGGCTGCCCCTGGATCCCTGAAAGTGTCCAAGGCCAAGCTGGATGGGGCTTGGAGCAGCCTGGGATAGTGGAAGGTGTCCCTGCCCATGGCAGGGGGTGGAATGAGATGGGCTTTAAGGTCCCTTCCAACCCAAACCCTTCTGTGATTCTTTGAAATCAGCTCAGTATTTCGGGCCTCCTCACGAGTGAAATGACAAAGCAAAGGGGAACAGGTATTGTCTCCCCAGCATCCTGCCAAGAACTCCTCTCAGCACAGGCAAGTCCCAGGACATCCCATTTTTACAAGGAATGACACTAAACCATGATCCCAGTCCCACAGAAATCCACGGTGCTTTGACCCCAGGAGCAGGTCAGTGCCACTGATGCTGCTCATGCATTTAGAGCCTGTACCTGCACCTCAAACCACAGCAGCCCCCTGAGACCAACCACCCTTCCAAAGAAATTGCTCCTCAAGGGAACTTGTAATCTCAGAGGGGACTTGGAAGGTGTTGATTAACCCTCAGGATTATCCCCATCGTGGGTTCCTCACTGGAGTTCAAAAGCCCCAAGAGTCTCTGTGCCCAAATCCAACCTTTTCCACAGTAAACAGTCACAGCAGAAAAGGCCTCTCCCTGCACAACTCTACTTCTTACACACAGCTTTGGGGTTTTAAATGCACAAGATCCCCCCATGCCATGGCTATCCCAGGGAACTCACTACAAACACACCAAGAAGAACCCTGTCCCCAGAACTGCCAGAGCAGGGCAGCCCAAAGGGCCCAGCCCACCCCATGCCCTGATTCCCATGGAGCCAACACTGGACACTTAGAAAAAAAAAGAAAAAAACCCCACATGATCAATCAACCAGTGACATTTCCTCAGCAAATTCACTCTCTACTCTCCAACAATTTATGGCTTAAGTCACCATAATATTGGCTGTCAAGCCAGAGTCTCCCAGCCCCCGGGGCATTTCAAACCCTGCTGAGTACAAATCTCTGCAACAAGCACAAACTTGGCAAATATCTGTGAGCTCCAGCCCATGTCCTGTTCTTGGAAGCCCCAGGTGCCACCCAAAGGGCAGCCCAGCAGCAGCACACATTCAGGATGCAATGGGCAAATGGACAATTTAATACTTTACGTTCCTTTGAAAACTGAACCAAATCAAGTTCCATTTTCCCTATTGATTTATGGGAACAGCCATGTCCTGGCACTGTGGAACAGCCTGCAATAGGTCAGTGATTACAGGAGATGTGACCAGGAACGGCTGTGCTGCTGCACACAGGCAGCTGTTCTGTTCCAAGCACGTGATAAACCTTGGATGCTGCTGTGTTACAGACTTCACGTGGCCTAGAAAGCTCACTGGGAAAATCTTTGTTCTCCCAGGCTGACAGTCACACAGGGAACTCAGGGCCTGTGGCATTACAATCTAGTTCAAAGTCCTGGATTTGAAAGGTCTTTTCACCAAACTCTCTAATGAAAACAACACTCACGCACACGCTCCTGTGCCAGGATATTAAACATGACAAAAAACTGACTTCACCCAGACTGTGCTTCTCTGCTTTCTCCTGACACCAACTTGCAAGGTGCTCCTGTTAGGATGTTATTTATTCATGCAGATACTCTCACACACAGAGCAGTGAACGACAGGAAAATGGCAAACAAGAAAGGAGTCCCTGCCTGCCTGTCTCACTCAGCACGAGCTGCAGAACCCTCAGCACTTGTGATGTTCTTAAATCTCATCGAGTCACAAAGTGCAAACAGGATCAGCACGAGAGGTAAGATCTTAAGCTTCCCTCAGTCATTGTAATTAACACCTGATCATTTCAAGTTAAGAACAAATTAAACCCCTGACAACCACAATCAGAGATTACACAGAAATTGATTTAAAAATAGGGAGGGAGCACGTGGCTGAGGCAGGGGTGGATCTGGCCTGAACAGCTCCTCAGAGGGCAGGCAGCTGGCACGATTCAGCTTTACATGGTGAAGGTTAAACTGGCTTCCTTAGTCAGTATTTTTAGGACTATATGCAGAAGATTCAGCCCCCAGTAATTAGATATTTCAAGTTGAATCCCTTGTGGTTATCCTAGAAATGTCCAAGTGAATGAAGAGCAGCAGGCTGGGATTAACGTGGCTGACTCAGACAAAAGCATTAATACCACTGGCAGCTCTCAGCCAGACACAAAGCTCCCACTGTCCCAGTTCCTGCAGGAACAGGGCATCCCTGCCTTACCTGAGGGGGGGCTTTCTTCAGCAGCACCAGAAGGGCTTGCAAGACCAGATTGGAGAACCGAGGTCCAATTGGGACATAATCTGAAAGGAAAAATGCATTTTGATGCCCACAGAGCGGATGCACATTTAAGCCACTTCACTGCATCAAAACCAGTTCAATGCTCCTGAAGCAAATGGTTCCAGATAATTTCCAGTTTGCAATGTTTCAACATTGCAAATACATCAATATTTCTGCAGCAGCCAGCACAGCTCTCCCTCTTCCTGACTCACCTAAAAGTCGCTCAATGTCGTCCACAACAACACAGCTGAGCTGGGACTTGTAGGCATCATCAAAGATCTGAAAAATAGCAAAATATCTCCGTGTTAAAGCTCAGCCACAGGACTACGACAGCCACAGCTGGGCCTGCTGATGTGGGTTCAGCTGAACACAGCAGCACTGAGAGGAATAAACTGAGAATGAAACAGGCAGGTAATGAGAGATCAGGCTCCCTGCAGGCAACAAAATACTGCCATCTCCACAAATTCAGTTTATTTGTTCATTTACCCCCCACCCTTGGCAACAAGCAGCTGCCCTGAGGTTCGCTGTACACCAGGGAGAAAGCAGCACCACTGCTCTGTTTTTGGAGCTGGGGCAACACTGGAAATGTTACACACACACAGAGAACCTCCCCAGCCGTAACACAGCTGTGAAGCTCTCCTCCTCAGGCTGCGTGCTGGGTACTGTCCAGAACAGCACCCAGCAGGGAGAAGGGACGGACTCAGGTCTGGATCTCAGCTCCAGTCACCCTTCCTGGAGCAGCACAGGTGTCCTGCACAGCTCTGGGTGTGAGCAGGAGGCAGCACTAAGGACAGAAGGGGTGCTGCAAACCTGCCTCCAGCAAACTCTGATTCCAGTGAATCCAAAAGGCTCCTTTTGGAATCGAAGACACAAACTGGACCTCCAGTTACAAGCACATTGCTTCTCCCAAGTACCTTCCTTCCCTTAGAAACTCCAACCCTGCACCAATCTGCTCAGAGTAACATTCAGCTCACATGCTCCACTCAGTACCATTCATCTGAAGAGTGAGTGCTGGGCTGCTCCAGGAAATTTAAATGTTCAACTCGTTCACGTTCCCCAGCTCCCCCAGCTGTTAAAGCTCTCATTTAACTGAAGACCCCACCTCAGAACTGGTCCTAGTCTCACCCAGGCAGGATCTGTTCTCCCCAAGTGCAGCCCTAAGCCCTTCCTGCCTCCACCTTCACAGGCAGAGCTCCAGACCTGCTCATCCCAGATCTGTTCTGCTCCACTGTTTGCCAGGATCACTCACCAGACCCATCCAGGACAGAGCCTTGAAACCCTCCCTGAGANTTTGCCAGGATCACTCACCAGACCTTGAAACCCTCCCTGAGTCACTCAGTGCCAGTGCCACAAAAACATTGTGACAAGAGTCTGCAGTGACAGGACACGAGGGAATGGCTTCAAACTGCCAGAGGGCAGGGTTAGATGGGATAGTGGGAAGGTATTCTTCCCTGTGAGGGTGGGCAGGCCCTGGCACAGGTGGCCCAGAGCAGCTGCGGCTGCCCCTGGATCCCTGGCAGGGCCCAAGGCCAGGCTGGACAGGGCTGGGAGCAGCCTGGGACAGTGGAAGGTGTCCCTGCCATGGCAGGGGTGGCACTGGGTGGGCTTTAAGGTGCCTCCCAACCCAATCCATTCTACAATTCTGTGATACATTCAACTTTATAAATAAATACAGGCAGGAATTCCAGACCTAGAGAGAGCAGAAAACACCACCCCAAGGATAATTCACCTTTCCCTCCACGAGAGAACTCAGAAGTGGGCTGTCACTAGGCACAGGGGAGGACACATACGTACCTTCTTCATGGCCTGGCACTTGGCTGTTTCAGAAAACCCAATCATCTTATCAGGAGAACAGATCTTGATAAAGGGGAAGTTGGATTCTTCTGCTATTTTTGCTGCTAAAGCAGTCTTCCCACTGTGGGGGGGGCCTGAAGCAAAGGACAAACAAGGAATAAAGAAGGGAGAAAACAGCTTTGACAATGCTCAGTGTGGATGATACTTAGGGTATGTTTGGAATTCCATCCAGAGGCATCTGCAGTGTGAAATGAGCTTTTTTCTTGCTTGCAGAAGGAACACACAAACCCCTGGTTCAACCCAATCCTCCGTATGAAGGCAATTTATGGAACTACTTGAGCACACACAGAATGATTTGCCATGACACAAAAGCGGACATTACACGTTCTGCAGGAGCAGCCAGTGCACCAAAATTTGTGAGTTTCTGCTTTGGATAAATTTCTTGAGCTTATGTCCCATCTCAATATTATCTATGCTGGCACGTTGGCAAACAAGTCAGCAGCAGGAACACCAGAGAAACACTGGCAAAGACAATTTATTGGGCCTGAATTCACACCAGGATAATTCAGAGACCAAAGACACTGAATCCATGCACCCAACACAGATCAGTTTGGAGGGACAGAAGAAATGGCTGGGCACTAACACACAGAATTACTCAAGGTTAACTCCAAAGCTCCAGACCACACAGAACAGTGATACCCCACCTTTCTGGACTTTGGGAAAAGAAAAAGGGAAGAGATAAATAACAAATTCTACTCCAATATAACAAATTCTACTCCAATACCTGTAATACAGATACTGGAACCAGTTTCCAATATCTGGAAATTCTCCTTAGTCAGTGACAGTCTAGATAGAGGGAAATCCACCTTTAACTGACAGAGACACCTAAGTGTGGCTGTTTGAACTCAGCTAATTGCACTGATGAGCTCTCCAGTGACTTCAACGCGAATTTAGACAACTGACTCAGCTAGAGACATCTCCCCTGTAAACCAGCCAAATTCAGGTTATTAACTGGGTACATTTTGGTTATTAACTGTGTACATTCCCTTCTCCCCTGTGCCAAGCACAGGATTCCCTTGGCTGAGGAGACAGTTTTAATATCCAAAGCAATTTCACCCAAGCAAACTGAAAGAGCCCAATTCCGTTTCTCCCGCAGCGTGCTTCCTGCGGGTGCAGGATGTCAGAGGTGAGCAGGTGGGCAGCTGACAGGAGCAGCCTCCAGAGGAGATTTCCCACGTGTTTTCCCTCAGCTGTACCTTCCAGCAGAACGCTGACCAGGGGAGTGCGGTCGCTGTTCTTGGTCTGCTGGACCAGCAGCTCCCCATCATCCAACACCCTCGTTACTGGGTCCCCCCACTTAATGATCCCATTCATGATGTAGCTGGCATAGTCTTCCTGGTTGGTTCCAAATGCCTGTAGAAGAGAAGGAACAGTTCTTTTACCACAAAATTTTTCATCCCATCAGACAAACCATGAAACAATTAAACAAAGATCACCAGGAGCAAGGCTCTGGAAGATGCTCAAGTGAGACAGTCACAGCCCCTGGTGACTCACAGCATTCCAGCTCAGAGGGCTGAACACAGGTGGAGACCAGGCATGTTCAGAAACATCTTTTCATACACCCTCACAACCAGTTCTAGTCAGTGCAAGTTGCCAGTGGGTTCTGACTCCGCACTGTGAAGTGGAGACAATTCTCAAAAATGAGGCTTAAACCTCCTCCTACAGCCCATGGTAAAGCTGTCACCCAGGAACTGAAGTGGCCTAAAAGGGAAAGACGTGACAAGGAGAAGAAACCCCCAGCTGTTCTTTGTCTGTTCTGGTTCTCTCCATGGCTCTCCAGGCAGCAACGGGCACACAGAGAGCTCAGAGCTCCCCACTCTCACCACACAGGACACGCCAGCCCAAGGGGCACCACTGCTGTGCGATCCCAGAAGGAAGCTGCTCCCTCCCCTCACTGACTGGAGTCCCACAGTGCCCACTTACTGGTTTGATATCGTTCTCCAAGGATGCAAAGAAGTCTCCTCTGGTGACACGCAGGCTCTCTGCCTTCTCCATGTCCACCTCCACTTTGTTGCTGGCCTAGAAAAGCAATAAAAGACACTGAGGTCCAGCAGTACCACACAGCTCCTCCCCAGCTTCCCTCCACAGCCCCAGCCCCGTGGCTGGTCTGTGTCAGTCACAAAAATGCTTCTGTTGGGGCATTTGCTGGGTACCGCTGGGGCCATCCCCACCTCCAAGAGCCACGGCCACGCCCCAGCCCCACAGAGCCATTCAGGACAGTTGTCCCACCCCACTGGGTGATGCCCAAGTGCAGAGGATGTCCATGACCCCCATTTCAGAGAAGCCACCCCAGCTAAGAACAGGACTGAAGCTCTGGCCCATCCTTGCTGCTGGGGCTGTGCTGCAAACCAAGTGTCAGTGAGGCTCAGACTGGAGCCAGCGTGGGACTGACCTCACTCCAGTTCAGATTTCTAGAACTTCCTGGGATTACACAGGTACCCTTTGGAGCTGGGAACTAAAACAAACCAACTACGCTTAACCCTCAGAGACGTGGCTCAGACATTCCCCTCCAACAGGATGACCTGCAGGAACAGAGTGCACCTGAGCCCGGGAAGGAAAAATCACAACAAAAATAATGACACGGTGCTTGTCTTGAGGAGCAGCAAACACAGCCCCTAAACAGCAGCCACAGGAACCCAGCCTGGCCAATGCTCCTGTGCCACACACAGCCAGAGGACGGCTGAAATGAGAGTCCCTTCTCCCAAAACACCCACCAAGCAGAACCACAGGATGCCAAATATGCAACTGAGTGGATCTTTAATACAGGTGATCACTTTTCTACTTTGCAGAGGGAGGTGAAGGTACCTGAAACACTCAATATACTCCTGAAGTTGTGTGTACACTTAAAACCAGGGGGGCTCTTACCTCCCCAGCTTTTAATGAGCTCACATTTTAATTTTCCACACACACACTTTGAGAGATAATCACAAGAGTTTAAATGATTCAGAAGACAATGTCCCTTCATTTTCCATTCACTCTCTTGCTTCTCACAGGTGCTTCTGAAAACTAGGTCAGGCCTATGATGTATATTTTAAATTTTCAGTACTTGTAGGAAAGAATAAAGAACTTTACTGCATCATTTGGCTGAAAACAACTTCAGAATAAAGAATATTACCCAAAATTACTATGTCAAAGCGTTTGAAAAGCAAAGCAATGCACGGCCACTTCCCAAGTGGAAAACACATCCGTGCATTACGGAGATGGGGACCCCAAACCACCCCAGAGGAGGGGACTGCTCTTTCACATTTGCACATTGCCAACTCCCCTTTTCCCACGTGACTTCTTGGCCCAATAGGGAACAGATCAAAACACCAACGCTCCCCAAACTCACCCAAAACTCAAGCACTGCGAAAACATCAACTGTAAGCAAAATAAATTATTTAAGGAAAATGTTTTGCCTGCAAAGGGATGAATCCAGAGGTGCTGATTTTTTTTTGAGACAGAGCACAAGAAAATGAGAAAGTGATGATGTTTGTGGTTTTTTCCTATATGAAACAATAACTTGTCAAGTATTATGGTTATACAAGACTAATTAGCAGAAAGAGTAATTGTTCCTTTAGAAAGAGCACTCCCAGGAGATACAAATGTCTAAGCAGCAAATGATTTCTCATTTAATTGAAAGTGTGATTTGCTGTCCTCACATTGGAGGCCGAGCGGGTTTTTACTGAGCGACAGCCCTGTGCTGTGGGACTGACACCCAGGAGCAGGAGCTGCCCCCAGTCCTGGCCACGGGAGCAGGGGCTGTGCCTCAGGCTCCTTCCTCACCCCCTCATCATCTCGTGTTTCAACACCACTGAATACTGAGCTTTGCATCTGCCTTCACACCCCCTGACATTTCACAGCCCTCAACTCCTCCTAAAGACCCCCCCAGCCAGCGGGACTGGGAAGGCAAGGAAGTGTTCCTGGAGAACAGAGGGAGCTGGGAATGTTGCAGGAATCAGTGGATGTGGGGTGATCACCATGTAGGCACTTATTGCAGTGGAAGACTTTGTACAAAGCCCTCTGAATCCAACCAAGATTTGGAGCAGAGGATTCCTTCCACGGCTGAAACACTTCTCCACACAGAGCACATCTCCTTTGCTGTTCTGGGTTCTTGCACTAGGAAACAGTGAACATTCCCTGATCCCAGCACACTCACACTCTTCTTAGCCCTTCACCATGCTTTCTTCAGGCTGAGGAATCCTAGTTTAATCGTTTTTCCAAAGAAAACCCTCCTGTACCTCTGACCCCCCACTGCCATTCCATACCCTGTTTGTAGCATGATCCAAGTACACCAGGGATTTTATCCATGATGTAATCACAGCCCCACTTTTGCTGTTCACCTCCCCTGATAAATTCTAACCTTGTTATTTTGCTGTTTGCACTGACAAGGACTGAGCAGGGATTTCCAGACCATTCCAACCCCAAGAACTTGACCCCAGGTGATGGACAGGTCAGTCCCCATCCTGCCTCCACCTGTCTGAATTCTCTCTCCCAGTGGACACCTAGAATTCACTGGCATCTTGTGCACTGACATCATTTCAAAAGTCCCCTGCAGATCTCCACTGGTGACCTTTGTCTTTATGTCCCCAAACCAGCTGAGACTGTAACCTCCCCCTCCTTACAGATCATTTATGAACACACTGAGCTGCACAGGCTCCAGCAGAGCCTCCCTATAACTGGCTGTTCTAATTCCCACCTCGTTTCCTGGGTCCAGTGCACAAACTGTGCTCAAGACTTCCAGTTTTTACCAAAACACCCTCACAAACCATCCCCTTCCACCCCACCAAGCTGTGCAAGAGGCACTTGGAGGGCAGGAGAGGGAAAAGGGAATTCAGAATGAAGGAAAAGCACAGGGAAAAGGTGCTGCCCACATGAATTTCATCTCCTAAGGTACAATGACAGGCCACTTTCCATTTGGAAGTAAATGTTCAAGATTCCAAATGTAATTATTTTCCCTTTTTTGCCCCAGTAGGAGACGACAGGACTGACCTTAATGTGTCTGTTCATGGCAGTGGATTGAGCAGCTCGAACCAAACCTTCCAGCTCAGCACCACTGAAGTTTTTGGTCTCCACTGCCAGCTCTGCAATGTCCACATCCTCAGCCAGCAGCTGGTGCTCCCTCATCCTCACCGTGTGGATGTGGAGGATCTGGAATCGGCCCTTCTCGTCCGGCAGGCCTGGGATGGGGAACAGAACACAGCCAACCCCCTCAGCACAGCCACTGCAAATGCCCCCGTGCCTCCCCCCAGCAACCCTTCCTCCCAAAGCCCCTTCTCACCACGAGCAGCTCGCACCTACAATGAGGGTATTTGATGATGCTTTTCACTGGGAACATTCAATCATATTAACTGGCAAATTGAGCAGTGTCACCACCAAAGCAGAGAAAAGCACAAGGTTGAGTTTCCTTCCTCAGGGCTCCTCCAAGTCAGCTGCTCTCAGATTTCCACACCAGGAATTCCTGTTACACAATGGCAATCTGGGCAGTGCCCCGGCATCCCTCAGTCCAGCTCCCACCTTGCAATTATCATGGAATGGTTTGGGTTGAAGGGACCTTAAAGCCCATCCAGTGCCACCCCCTTCCATGGGCAG
This sequence comes from Callaeas wilsoni, assembly GCA_013398955.1. Lineage (NCBI taxonomy): Eukaryota > Metazoa > Chordata > Aves > Passeriformes > Callaeidae > Callaeas > Callaeas wilsoni. Next base: position 28,588 of record VWPU01008174.1, on the reverse strand, counting down.
GGACACCTTCCACTGTCCCAGGGTGCTCCGTCCAACCTGGCCTTGGGCACTGCCAGGGATCCAGGGGCAGCCACAGCTTCTCTGGGCACCCTGTGCCAGGACCTCACCACCCTTTCCATAACAGATTTCTTCCTTATATCCCATCTGACCCTGTCTTCTGTCCATTAAAAGTCTCTGCTCCTTGCCCTGTCACTACAGGCCCCGGTAAAATCCATTCTGCTCCTTTATCCCCGAGTGTCCTTTCCCAAGGGATCACATCCACTAATTACTGAATCAACTGAAAGTTTACTCTCCCAAAATCCAGAGCCTTGACTTCCCTCTTCACATGGCCTGTATCACTCCTATAAAAGATTCCTTTCTGTCAGCTGAGGTGATCATTTCCCAGCCTGCACTCAGCAAGTCCCTTCTGAAACACACACTGGGCAATACTGATGCCTTAGGATTTTAGCTTTTATATTTTCATATATCTGTAATCCTGCAATTCTTTAGTGTGTAACTCTGAGCTCCATACAGAGTGTGAGCAACTGCTTTTCCCATTTGGGTCAGACACAACACGTCCTCGCCAGGCCTGAGAATCAAGGACACCTCACTGCCTCAGGCCCCGAGAAATGGGAACAAAAGTGAGTTGGGGGGAGCAAACGAAGAAAATGGGACTGCACTGCCTGAAGCTGTAATTGCACAATTAACCTCTGATATGCAAATGGACAGAACTTCTATCTGTCCCAAAAACGTGTGGCTGTGTCCATCCTGGGTGCAGTCTCTGCGAGACTCCTGCACTGCCCAAGGTGTGCCCTGGCAAGGCCTTTCCATAAATCCCTGCCCTTTATCCTTTCACTCTGTCCAGCCTCTGCTCCAGGGCAGCCTCTCCAAGGCATCAATACAGAAATTCCTTCTCTTAGGAGTGCAACCTGTCAGTCTGGCACATCATCCTGGCAAAGCCCCACTGTGCTCAGCTCCTTCCAGCCTGCCTCCCCAGCCTCTGCTCCAAGGATCTGATATTTGCACTGATTAGTGTTTGTGCTGAGGGGATGTGAAAAGACATTTTACAACATGCACAGTTCCCAGGAGCATTCAGTCCTTGTCACCTGATAATTTGTTGCAGGATCACTGAGCTTTTCACCAGTCCCAGGCTGTTCTCTAGTCCATCTTTCTTCACTGAATTGTTACCTCAGCACTGAGCCCCCAGGCCAGTCACCCTTTAGGCTCCACCATGATCTTTACTGACCAAATTCTGATCTCAAATGCAAAGTCAGTGATTTGTTCTCATGAATCTAAGATAATCTGGGTTTAATTTCTTAATAAAGCCTACATGATCAGATATTCCCTAATTTAACCTGCACTGGGGTGAGGCAGATGTGCACAGTTACCCAGGTCCCTTTCTAGTTACTGACAGACAGCTGCTTTTCCAGTTGCCAGATGAAATGGCAAATCAAGCTCTTGGTCCACTTTCAGTTCACCCACCACTCTTGCCTGCCCTACCTGCAATTTCCACTCAGGAATGACTTGGTACCATTATTTGCATCCTTTCCTTCACACAGGAGATCCAGGGTCCTGCCTGCCCATCCCTGCCCACTCTGCTGGGCAGAAACTGAGATCAGGCTTATCAGTAGGGAAGTCCAAAGTGGTATTTTATCGGTCTGATTTAATTTATATTCTGGAGGGAGCTGCATGAAGTCCAGCACCTGAGCCATCCTGGGGGTTGCTCACATTATGATCTGTATTTGCTTTGCTACTGCAGGTTCATGGGGTTTAGGAACTGGGATCTGCAGTGTGCTTACCAATCTCCATCTTCACCTCCAGCCTCCCCGGCCTCAGCAGGGCCTCATCAATCAGGTCAGGTCTGTTGGTCATTCCTAAAGTCAAAGTTAAAAACAAAACAAGTGTTACCTGAGCTTTCTAAGTGGGTTTCCAGCCCCTGGTACAGCCCATGGAGTTAGGGAGATACTCAAAGAATCCCAAGAAAACAGAAGACACTCATCTTCTGGAATGTTGGGAAAGTCATGCCCTGAGGGAGAGTCAGGCCAACAGGGATCAAACCTGTGCTTGTGGCTGTATCTACCTGTCCTTGAGGTGTACTGCAGGGCTCCTGCAGCAGGACAAGCAGCCAGCACAGCTGGAGCAGCCCCACTCCCCCACAGGCTGATCCATCAATTCTATCAGTCCTTGCACGTTTTCTCAAACTATGAAATCCTCCTTATCAAAAACTAAAGAAGGAAATTGCTGAAAGCAGCAATATCTGCCAACCACAGCAGCACCTCCCTTTAAACCTGCTGCTGATGCTGCTCCAACAGCAGCCCTGGTACCTCAGCTGAGCTGCAGTGAGGAAACACCAGCAGTGCTCCCCCAGGACAGAGCAAGGCAGCCCCACCTACCGATGACCAGGATGTTGTTGAGCTGCTCCACGCCGTCGATTTTGGACAGCAGCTGGTTCACCACGGTGTCGTGCACGCCGGTGCTGCCGGCCATGCTGCCCCTCTGCTTGCAGATGGCATCAATCTCATCAAAAATGATGATGTGCACCCCACTGTTGGCTCCAAGCTGTGAGAGAGAGGATGTGTTGGGAATGTCACCAGTCTGATTGCTGAGAGCAATCCCAAATCAGCGGTGCCCTCGCACCAAGCTCAGCCACACAGACACAGCACTGATACTCCCTGTGTGCTCAGTGTGTGTGTGTATCTCACCTCTTTCCACGTAACATCCTGCCCATCTCCAAACCAGGGGATTTGGGGGGCTCTGCCCAAACTGAGGGCTTTGCAGCTACACAGTTTCAAGGAAAAGCACGAGGCTGAGCAAGGAAAGCAAAGCTGGAACGTGCAGCTCAAAGGGCCCCAGCACTCGGTACCTGGGCAAGCTCTCCAGGGACAGGGAACGAGGCTTGTCTGTGGAGGGGGGGATGCACCAGTGCGGCAACACCCCAGGCTGGACTGAAATTAGTAAATACACAGCTTGCCAGAGCAGCTTTGTCGCTAATATTTCGAAGGAGCCCAGTCTCTCCATGCCAGTCAGACCCAGAACTGCCATTTCCAGGTTCACTCTGGGGTGAGGTAGTTGCAGCTGGTAAGAGAACAGGATACTTCTTGTGACTGCATTATGAAGCTTTTCCCCTTCAAATTCCACCTCTAAAACATCTTTTGTGGCCAGTGCAGACCACGTTATCACTGGGTGAATGTGCTGGCCCTGGCAATGTGCCCCAGACACAGGCAGCACAATGCCAACCTTTTGGAGACCTTTTTAATCTCCCAGCTGTCATCAGGCCCAGCCCCTGCAGCCAATATCGAGTGTATTTTAACAGGTGTGTTATTGCAAAGGGAAGGCAGCTCCCAGAGATACTGCAACCACCAGGGAGCAGGAGATTGCTCACGTGGGTCTGTGTTACCACACAGAGCTGATTGACTGACTAATAAACCTTTTGCTAAAGAAACGAAATCATTTCAAGTCACCACCAAAATTTGCATCTTGTGAGCTGAATAAAATTAAGGGATCATTTGCTAATGACTTCTGAAAAGATTTCCCTGTATTTAACTGTGACTAGCCTGACATTTGATTTTCTTTACCAGAAAATCTATCAAGATCAAGTGATCCACAGAAGACAAAAATTACCACAGCACACATGAAATAACTACTTACACCGTGAAACTAAAGATTGGGTTTTTGATAGCCAGCTAAAGAAATGGATTAAAAAAAATAACACTGGAAAAAAACAGAACCTTTATTTCCACTTCCAGTTTCAAAGATCTCTAGTTTCATGACATTATTCTCATCCATTGATTTTCTGCTGAGAAAAATTAACCATGTAGTGGTTAACACTTCAAGTGCTATAACACACCAATATGCCTGCAATCCAAAACCCTGAAACCCTGAAAGCTTATTTGGAGTTCCTCCTATGTTATGTTCCAGCTTAATTTAGTAAGAAAAATCCAAACTGATCAATTATGTCTCTCCCACCAAAAAAAAAAAAAAAAATAAAACAAAACAAAAAGAAACTAAGAACAGAGCAAAATTTGTACAATCTGAGTTTTAAGGACTTTTGGAGCAGGTGACAGCACATGACCCAAAGCAAGCAGGGTGGACAGTGCTGTATTATTCCAAATACCTGTGCATGGAATCCCAGCACACTGTCCCTGTCTGCAGAGCTGCCTGGAGCCCAGCTGCCTTCCCAGCTCCCAAGACTGTTTCCACAACTGACAGTGTGTGAGCCTGTACAACACCAATATTCCACAAGTCACCAGGAATAACCATAACCCCAAGCCAAGCAGTGACTCTGCCTTTAATGCAAGCAGTAATTTTCAGATTCCAGACCCTTTCCGGTCTCTCCCGGGCACATTCCCACCACCCCCCACTCCTTCGTGTCCTCACCCTCCTCTGCTCCTCCTCTGCATCAGCAAACAGCTTCCGGATGTTGGCCTCAGACTCTCCCACGTATTTGTTGAGGATTTCGGGCCCGTTGACCACCTTCGGCTCCCTGGCATTGAGCATCTTCCCGATCTGCCGGGCCATCAGCGTCTTCCCGCAGCCCGGGGGCCCGTACAGGAGGATGCCCTTCACGTGCTTGCAGCCTGCAAGGAGAGGGAAGAGGCTGAGCGAGGAGGGGGACAGCCATGGAGCACCGAGGGAGGCACTTTGCCAGGGAGCTGGCAGGGACGGGCCCGAGCGCCGCTCGGCGCCTCTGGCAGAGACATTCCAACACAGACTGGGTCAGTGTCATCCCAACGATGTGCCAAGGGAAAAGAGCCTCTAGAAGAACTCAAGTGCTCTCCATCCATCAGCCACACCGAGCTGTACCTCCTGGTAAGGAACACGCAGCACCAGAAATCCCTTGGGACACACGGGAATAACGTAATTCTCACCAAGAGGAGGTCCTAGGGATGCTGCTCACCCTCAGGTAGAGAGGGGCTGCACGTACTCTTTTTTACACACCAAGCAAGGCAGACAGAGGTCAGGCACACTCTGACTCTTGAAAGAGAAAACGAGGACTATCGTGTGATAATGCCAAAGTTTTTACCCCTGTACTGGGCTTTAGTGAGTCCCATATCACACATCCAGTTCTAGCTGCAAGTTCATAGAATAAACACTGAGAAAACTGAAAAAACTTCCAAGAACCCCCAGAACCATCAGCCCAAAATCCTTGACCTGTAATTAGAAAGGCCTGAAATATTCTAATTTGTTCAAATAACAGGGATTATTTGGACACTGTGTGTGAGCACCAGCATTTAAATTCTCTCCTGCAGAAAAAGAGAGGATGCAATTGCTGCAAGCTGAGGCTGGACACATCCCAGTTAGTGACAGGCACACATGTCCCAAGTGTGCTCACAGCTCCTGGGGAAGCTCCAGGTGTGAAAAGGAAGAGTTTTCCTGAAGGATTCCTGGAATGGTGGATATACAGCTTGTGAGCCCCACACATCTGATCAATATTCTGTCTCTGAATATCCTTACACCCCAACTCCCCGTGCTCTGCCTCACACTGTGCCAAGAGAGGTCGTGGGACCAGCCCGTGTCCACAGCCAGGTTTGGTTTGTTCCTTTAAGGACACTGTCAGCACTTGGACAAGGTCTGGCCAGGAGGAAAAGCAACTGCACAAGACTGAAGCTTTGGCCTGGAAGCTGCTGTTGGAAAACCCTGCAGCAGGAGAGCAGAGATTGTGTATCAGCTCCAGGTTCTAAACACTGAGCACCAGGCTCAGGGAAGGCCTCAGAGCAGGAGAGAGGGGACAGGGGTTAGTGGTGGCCTCAGGAGTGCTGGGGAACAGTGGGACTCAACCTCAGAGGGTTTCTTCCATTTTTTAATGAATATATGAAATTTTTTTTTTACTCCATTTTTGCAGATTGACTTATTTAAGAATGTGAGCCACCCGACAGGAGCCCTGCAGTACTCGGGATGCACATTAAAAGCAAAACCAAAAAAAGGCAGCAAACTGATCGCCCTGACCTCAGCCTGAGGGGACCTCAGCTCAGTTTCTGCCAAGCTTAAGGAGCACATGGAGCTGTCTGTCACCCCACAGGATGACTTCCCTGCTGGTTTCTGGCTTGTCTCAGCTCCGTGGTAACCTCACCCCATCCCACAGAGCCCTCAGGCTCCTTAGACCTCAGGGCAATTCTGCCTGTAAAGGACAAACACGTCTCCCTTACCACCTTCCCAATACTCTGCTGCGATTTCATTTACTCCTCAATGTTCTGGCAATATAGAATTGATTTCAATCTGAATAACTGCTCAATACAACTTAATTCCTGTGACCCCACACGCTCTGCTCCCTCTCTGTCTGGCTGTTCATTCACTGCAGTGAAGTTCCAGGAGGACATTGCCAGGAGGAGCAGCTGATCCCTCCCAAACCCCGCAGAGCAGCAGTGCTGCACTGGATAAGCACAGCAATAAAGCTGAGAGATCCTGCTGGGCTTCTCTGCAGATAAAAAATTTACTACAGAAGTCAGGAGCTGTGGCTAAGAACTCCTGAGTCAGCATTGAGGCATCTGCGAGTCAAAAGCATAAACAATATAAACTGGCAGTGAAGACAAATTTCACGGGGAGGGAGCGAGGGACAGATAAATTAAAAGCTCTCCCTGTCAAATCCCTGTCACGAGGGCATTGTTACCGTGGGGGAACACGATCTCCTCTGGAACCAAACAGCACCAGGCAGGATGGTGCTGACAAGTGATCTCTGCAGGGAAATCCCAGCACAGCCATGCTCCAACAGCTCCTGGGCTCCAGCACGAGGCCACTGAAGGGCTACGGAGGCCACTGAAGGGCTACGGAGGCCACTGAAGGGCTACAGAGGCCACTAAAGGGCTACAGAGGCCACTAAAGGGCTGTGGAGGCCATTAAAGGGCTACAGAGGCCGCTGAAGGGCTACAGAGGCCACTAAAGGGCTACGGAGGCCATTAAAGGGCTACAGAGGCCACTAAAGGGCTACAGAGGCCACTAAAGGGCTATGGAGGCCACTGAAGGGCTATGGAGGCCACTGAAGGGCTCTGGCAGGTCAGGGCTCTGTTCCCAGCCCAGCGAGGCAGGGCCATGGTACTGCAGGGAGTGGCTGTGCCAGGGTGCTCCCAACACAAACACCAACAGTCTGGGCCTGGTTTGTTCTTCTGTTTTTCTTGGAAGTCCTGTGAGAAGTGTCTGAGGGAGCTGGGAAAGGGGCTCAGCCTGGAGAAAAGGAGGCTCAGGGGTCCCTTCTGGCTCTGCACAACTCCCTGACAGGAGGGGGCAGCCGGGGAGTGGTTGGGCTCTGCTCCCAGGGAACAGGGACAGGACCAGGAGAAACGGCCCCAAGCTCAAGGGGAGGCTCAGGTTGGACATCAGGAGGAATTTCTCCATGGAAAGGGTGGTCAGGCCTTGGCAGGGGCTGCCCAGGGAGGTTTGGAGTCTCCGGCCCTGGAAGTGTGCAAGGAACACCCGGACACGGCACTCAGTGCTCTGGGCTGGGGAAAAGGTGGGGATTGGGCACAGGATGGACTCAATGGTCTTGGAAGTCTTTTCCAATCTTAATGATTCTGGGATTCCTGCAATTCCCAATCTCTCTCCTAGAAGGAGCCCAATTGATTTATATCCCCCAGAAGCTTCTCTTCTACAGCCCAAAAAATCTGAACTTCTTGAAAAGCATAAATATTCACCTCCTTTGCATGAGCTGCCTTGGCCACAGCAGAGGGCTCAGCCTGTACCCACCCCACGCCCAGAATCTCATCTCCCACGGTGAGAGTGGAATGCTAAACACAAACTGGTCTGGACACACCTGCTTAGAAACCTCCTAGAATGTTCATCCTCTTCCCATTCAAGGGGAAAGGGAAAGGGAAAGGGAAAGGGAAAGGGAAAGGG
>VWPU01008174.1:0-20558 GCA_013398955.1 Callaeas wilsoni | reverse complement strand
GAAAAGGAAAAGGAAAAGGAAAAGGAAAAGGAAAAGGAAAAGAATCCTGGCATACTCTGAGTAGGAAGGGACCCACAGGGATCATCCAGTCCCCCCCTGGCCCTGCACAGACACCCCAACAATCCCACCCTGGGCATCCCTGGCAGCGCTGTCCAAACGCTCCTGGAGCTCTGGCAGCCTCGGGGCCGGGACCATTCTCTGGGGAGCCTGGGCAGTGCCCAGCACCCTCTGGGGGAAGAACTCTTCCTGATATCCAGCCTAAATCCCCCTGACACAGCTCCAGCCGTTCCCTCGGGTCCTGGAGTCTTCCTCAGAGAACTCCCAGCCCTGGGCCCAGCAGGTTCCCTGAGACAATTCCCCAGCCTCATCCAGACTGCTCAGCCTGTGCTGGACAATCCGTGCTCCCCCCCGAACCCTGAGGACATCACTGACCACCTGCTGCAAGACTTGGTTGCCACTGAATGGGCACCATTGAGAGCAGGGTCTGAGTCAGGTGGCAGAACATTCCTGAACCCAAAGCAATTCGTTCCTCTTCAAATAAAACTGCCACAAGTGACCCCAGCAGACATTTCCCTCTACAGCCACGTTCACCTGGCTAAAATCAAACCTTTAAGGACAAGCAGGATTTTATTAAAATAGACAGGTGATGACAAATCTCAAATGCTACCTCTCAAATCACAGTGGGATCCTCTGCACCACACAGGAATTTTGATTAAGTTTATCTCCCCTCTGCTGATTTCACCAATGTGGCCCAAATGTCAATATGATTATGAGAATCTTTCTAAACACAAATTACAGCCGTGCAGACATTTCCAACCAGTTCAGCTCATCATTAGGGCTCCAAAAAAAGGTCACTGCTGTAACCTGATCCTTAAATTATGCCATTCAATGACAGAGGCTGAATAGGGACATTAACAGGAACTCAAACATACAAATACGGGAAACAAAATATGAGGGAAAATTCATAAAAACTGGTGAGAATGGGAGAGTTACTGGTGTTACCAATGGAAGTCAAACTCTGTTCTGACTCAGAACATGACCTGCCCAAAGACAAGATAAAGTTTATTTGTTCAATTCTCCCTCTTCAATTTATTAGAGAGATCAGAAGAGTATAACAGGGATTTTCTACTTGGGAGTGTAATTCCCCTTTTAATTAAAATCAAAGCATTCTGGTGTGATTGGATCACTCGGATGCACCACCAGGAACCTGCATGGATGGTAAGGCCCCAGCACAGCAGGGAGATGTTTATCTCTGCACATTCATCTTGGGGCAGGTTACAGGAAGTTCAGGGTTCCCAGACTTCACCTGCCATGCAGGCAAAATTTCCCTAAAAGTAGAGCTGGGTGGAATTTCCCTCTCCTCTCATGCTGTAAGCCCAGAGTTACTCCAGCATCCCGTTAATCTTCCCATGGGATTGACAATCCAACACAGAGTGAGACTGAAGGAACTGCTGTCTGCTTTGAATTCAAAGCTGGGGCAGGGAAAGGGCCACACCTGAAACAGAATTTTTATTTTCTCAATGGCCGGAGTTTTGATTTATCAAATCCTTTGCCACTGGAAAGAGAAGACAAAGTAAAGTTCCCCCTGGACCTTTGGAAACAGATTCCTCACCACATCCCACTGGCTCTGAGGAGTTCAGAGCACACATCTATCAGGAGGCAATAATGAGATTTATGACCACAGCATTTATCCATTTCTGAGGGAATGTGCTAGAAATGAAAATAAATCAGCTCGAGAGACGCTTCCAACAGAATGCCTTTGGCTACAAAAACAGAGTCAGGACACTCAGGAGAAGGGATTTTGGTAAGAGTATAAACAAACAAAACCAAGCACTAAGGCAGGTCAGCACAGTAGCAAAGAGCAAATGTCTCTTAAGAGAGCTGCAGAAATATCCCTAATTCCAGAGGCAGGTCCTGTGGGAAGCCGGGGGGCTGCTAGGCACAGCCAGGACGTTCACAGCCCCATCCCACCTGGATGCCAGTAACACAAATCCCACCAGCATTCCCTGCTTTCTGGGATAAAGCTGGATCATTTCCACCTGCCCGGAAAGCCAGCACGCTGGAATTTGGGGATGCCTGGTGAACACTCCCTGCCTCATGAACACGTACAGACACCCCGGGGGCACGGGGACAGCTCAGGGCTCCCAGCCAGGGACAAACTGGGGATGCCAGGCCATGGTGATGCCACCAACCAAGAGCCCTGCAGCCACCTGGAGCAGGAGCAAAGCCCTCCCAGCAGCCAGTGATGGCTCTGGCCATCCATGCAGAAACTCCTTGCTGTACGTTTGGTGTAAAGCCCCTTTCCTTCCCTCCAAAGCAGCTGCCACATTCCCATTTCCACATCCCTGTGTTAAAAGGGAGTCCATTTCTTTGGTGGCTTCGCAGAATTTGGAAGCCCCCTCTCTCATACCCCTCCCAAGACTGAAGTCCTTCAAGTCAGTTCACTCTGTGTCCAGAAGCTTACCTGTCCCACCCCCCTGACGTCCTCCTCCAAAGTTTTTCCAGTTTTACTGCATCCCTTTTGATAGAAAGGCTGCATCCAGCAATCCAACACATGAACAAATTACACATCAGCTCCTTCACTTCCTTCCCCATCCCTGGAGGACACCTGGGAGGTCTAAGTCAATCTCTCTTTTTAAGAAGGGGAGGGAAGTGACAGATGTCAGGGACTTCTTCACTGTTCTCTCCAAAGGAAGAGTTCAGTGCCCAGACTCAGCCTGGCTAGCCCTGGATCCAGGTGCCTCAGGGTGAGCAGAGCACTTCGTGTTAAATCCCCTTAGGAGGAGAAGACCAGGAGAGCACTGGTCTGTTCTCAGGAAGGAAGAAGAGTTAACAACAGCAAATGCTGAGTTCAAGCTGTTAAATACTTTTTTACACCAGTGCAGACTTGACATTTCATGTGACAGCTGATATTAATAAAAGTGACAAACGGGCAGGAACAGGAAACAGAAGCAGAAAAAGAACAAGAGACACAAGAGCCCACAACTGTTGGATACTGGCAGATCACCTGGACATGAACTTCACCCAAGGGAACTCAGAGGGGGTGAAATCATCTCAAAGTCAGTGAGAACCTGAACAGGGTGGGTGAGAAACCAGGGGGAAGATGGTGAATGTCATCCCTGATGTTATAAAGGGAAAAGGGAGGGAACCGTGGGGTTGGACTATATTGAGAAGTCTCTTCCAACCTCAGCTGTTTTCTGATTGCGTGGTACCAGACCTAGCACTAACCTGATGACTGGAAAATTCTGGCATAATGTCTTTTTAAGCAGGTAGAAGAAAACAAGGATACAAGAAGTAGCCAGAATAACTTTATTAGACCAGTCTGAGACAACTTCCCTCCAGGAAAATGTGGGAGTCCCACACAGAGGATTTGAGGAAACAAAGAAAGCAGGAGAGGGACATTTAAACTTTCCTGAAGATATAAATAGGTGTTAGACATCCTCCTAGACATGCAGGAAAAGCACAGGGTGAATGAAGTTAAGAGGTGGATGAAAAGTAGATTAAACCCCACAAACTTTAAAGCACAGCGAGAAATGATCCATCCTGAATGTAGTGGCATGTGGTGCCTGGGAGATGGAACAGCACAGAATGCTCCAATTAAATCTGCACACTGCAAAGCCAAGAGCTACAAACACACTGACAGGCAGGATTAAATTCATCTGAAATCTATGTAACCTGATGCACAAGTTTCTAAATTGGGGAGGAATAATGAACTGCATGTTGCAGAACAAAAAAACTCATCCCACTGAGGATTCTCCCCAGGTCCAGACAGCGAGGCACAGCCAGAACCTGCCTGCTGATCCAGAATGGATCCATTCCTGGGATGGTCACCACGGTCCAGGCAGGGAAGGGAGGCCAAGGCAGGAGAAATAATGATGGGTGATGTAGAGGTTATGAGAAACGGCCTCAGAATTCCAGACCTGGCCTGGAGAATGCTGGAGAGACAGGACCAGAGTGGATGCAAAGGCTGAGAGCAGCACCCAGCACTGGGACACACTGCCCAGCAGAGCCTGGCATTCTCAGCACCCTAGTTAAGATTAGACATGCCTGACACTTATTTGTCATTAAAATTACCCTATTTTCAGAATAGCTGGATGAGAACCTTTCCATCATTCTTCTTCTCTTACAGTTTCTGAGTACTTTGAGAACATTAATGCATTAATTTTTAAGGCAGCTTAACAGGCAAGCCTCCACTTCAGACAGAATCTGAGGAAGAAAATAATCTGTCTGCTCATTTCAACATTCCCCTTGTGTTCTGTTGATACTCCACTTCTCCATCATGAGCTGTACTTCAAAATTACAGAGACCAACTGATCCTGAGAGGGCAGGTCAAGAGCACAGGTTAAGATGGTTCCCAGGAAACAGACACCACCTTCAAAAAATCTGATTTAGCTTATTTGTGGTAGCAGGAGAGGATGGGGAATTGGGGTTCCATTTCAGTCTCTTAGAAGGAACGTGATCTGTAACCCCAAACATTTCTATACCTGTTACTAAACCATAATGACAACATGTTGATACAGAATTTGCTCTTTGGGGCCTTTACAACAATTAATGTGCCACAGCAGTCAGAGAAATCCTTTCCCTGCTGCAAGTCAAGACTCTTGTTTTCAAACCTTGAGGACACCAGAGTGTTCTTAAGTAAGGAGAAGAAGGTCAGCACAAGTGTTTTCTTTTCAAGTCTGAGAAGGGACTTTACAGTTTTGTTGCAAGTTACAGCTCCAGGCACCAAATACCAAAAACATTGTTCCAAGTGGCTAAATACCTGTTGGAGTGAGGGGGAAAGAAAAAGCAACAAGAAGAGAGAACACTGTTCTAGGCTAGAGCACGAGCTGCTGAATGAGCTGGATTTAAAGTCTCAGCAGAAAAACCAGCATTTACCATGGATGGGAAGAAAAGACAACATCTGTCAAATAAATCGAGGAGCCTTAGCTGGAGCAAGAGGATGCTTTGAACTGCAGCAGAGGAACCAAAGCCAGACTGCCCTCACCACAGAGTGACACAGCTTCACTATGGGCTGGATGGCACAGGCATCCTGAAAGGGCTTGAAGAGGAGGAAGATTCCCTGGAAACAGGGCTTTGAAGGGCTGTCCCTCAGGGAAAACGTGACTGGTATCTCCCTCCACCAGTGCCCCGAGGTACGAAGCTCCCTCCTCAGAAGTGTCATTGCTACGAGTGAGGCACCAACATGTTTCCAGAGATCCTCCTCAAGCCTCTTCCAGGCAAGGATTTAATTCCATTTGGCAGCTACAAGATTACCAGGAGTCAAGCATTAGCCAATGTTCCCTGTGAGGGCGGTCAGGCCCTGGCACAGGGTGCCCAGAGCAGCTGTGGCTGCCCCTGGATCCCTGGCAGTGCCCAAGGCCAGGCTGAACGGGGCTGGGAACACCCTGGGACAGTGGAAGGTGTCCCTGCCATGGCAGGGATGGCACTGGATGGGCTTTAAGGTCCCTCCCAACCCAAACCAGAATGTGACTGTGTGTCACATCACACCAGCCAGGGAGCTGATCTAGCTGAATACTGATCCTGACTATTATTAAACTGTTTTTATTAATAGTATTTTCTGCTTCCAACTGCATTAGCTCCCTACAGAGCCACGCAAGCCCAAAGCCACCACAGCAGGGCTGGGACATCCACAGATGGGAACAGCAAACTGCCCCTTCCAGGCCAGGAGGGAGCTTGGGCAGGGTTCGTGCCCAGCTGGGGCTGATCTAATATTTCTGCTCTTGGATAAACCAAGGCTTGTACCATCACAGCAGTGTTTCCCCCCTTGGATGATATGGTTAACTAACGTTGATTTATGTGCTCCAAACCCAGAACATTCCTTGGAAGTTAGATAAACCACACACAAATTGCAAGTAATGCTGGAAGGGTCTATAGAGGCTCTGTGTAGTTATGGACAGAAATATTTATTGCATTTGGCATGGAAGCTGCAGTCTGGGAGCACTGGGCAAAGAACACAACTGGGTGAGCACTGCACCACCAGGGAGCAAGCAAATTCCTTCTTTTCCTTTCCCAATAAATTATTCACAAAGGTGAACAGCTGTCACACTGACATTTCAGATCTGAAATATAGTTAAGAGCAAGTTATAACTAAGGCAAAGAAAATGAATGTCAGAAAGTTTTTGTTTTTTCAAATTTCAGATAAGCTCTTTAGCCCTGGGGTTAATCAGAGCTCAGGAGCTCTGCTCCCAGTCCAACTTCTTCCCTGAAAAATGTCTCTTTGTGCAGTCTGGGTGTAAACATGCACAGTAAGGGTATTTGTATTTAATGTAATTTAATGGGGCACACCTTTAATTCATTGCCCAAGGTAATCCAAATTCCAGTGGTCCTTCACAGAATCTTTGTCTTCCTTTATTAACCAACACCAATTATCTTTTCCCTTCATATGTGCAGCCAAGGACTCTGTACTGCAGCCACAGAATCAGAGACTCAGGGAACGGTTTGGGTTGGAAGGAATCTCAAAGCCCACCCAGTGCCACCCCTGCCATGGCAGGGACACCTCCCACTGTCCCAGGTGGCTCCAAACTCCATCCAACCCGGCCTTGGACACTTCCAGGGATGGGGCAGCCACAGCTGCTCTGGGCACCCTGTGCCAGGGCCTCCCCACCCTCACAGGAAAGAATTTCTTCCCAATATCTAACCCAAATATCTCCTCTTTTAGTTTAAAACCATTCCCATCCTTGTCCAATCATTATCTGTCCATGTAAAAAATCACTCCCCTCTGTTTATAAGCCCCCTTTAGGCACTGGGAGGGGCTCTAAGATCTGCCCAGAGCCTTCTCTTCTCCTCGCTGAACAGCCCCAGCTCTCCCAGCCTGGTTCCATGGGAAGACTTCATAAATACACACAATTGTTGCTTCAAAAGGTAAAAATATTTCAAGGACAGGAGGCTGGCTGTCAGCAACAGTGCTGAGCTGGACACCAGTGCCTCTGGGTAAAAGCTGTTCTTCCCACAGCCAGCACCATTTCTCTTACTTCTTCTCTCTGCAGAGCAGTTACATATTTAACAAATTTAAGCATTTTATGTTCTCAAGCAGAAGCAGAGTTGTATCTTACTCACAGCCACAAAACCCATGAGACCCAAGAGCATCCCCCCAAAGGCCTCAGCTCTCAGATCAACAGGAATTAAAAGGCAGGAGAGAGGGAATCAGGCACTAGCTGGACCCAGCCCTGGGGTTTCTCCATAGCTCCTCCATACGTGCCCAAATCCCCAAGAAAAGACTGAAGGCACATCACAGGGAAGTTTACTTTGCATCAATTCCACAGGCACTGGAAGCGGACACGCTCCACACACCCCCGCACAAACAGGATGTATCTCCTGATGGAAATCTGTTTTGTAATCAAAATCTTGATTGCTTCATTTGTGGGGAGAGGGAAGGTGGATCAGAAACATAAACATACACAGAAATTATACAGCTATGGATTCCAAGTTCAAATATGAACCCACAGAGATTATATTCCGAGAACAAGGAGCAGCCAGAACATCCCCAGCCACGTTCTGTGACAGAATCAGACACCTGCAGCTGCACACTGCTCACTAAAAATTAAACCCTGCACCATTTATCTGCCTGCCAGCACATGTTTACCAAGTACTGGGACTGCCTTTCCTTCCCTCGACCCAAAAAGAGAAGTTATATTTAGAATCTGTGCTTTTATTTCACAGACTCCAGGACGTGCCATGGCCTGTGCATCCTCCCCAGCACTTCAAACCTGACCAGCAGAGCTCACACCCCATGCTGGGCTCACTGGCCTCAGGCTGGGGAGGACAGGGCTCACGGTGCAGCTGCCAGCAGAACTGGGCTGTAAAAGAGATGATGGCAGGAGCATTAAGACAGAATTTCCTCTGAGCTGTATGGCCAGGTCATGGCCAGGCAGTCAGGAAGAGGAGCAGTGTCGCTGCTATGGGTAAATGAAGCACGCTAGGAGGGAGCATTTCACAGAATCATGGAATGGTCTGGGTTGGAAGAGACCTTAAAGGTCATCTCATTCCAACCCCCTGCCATGGGCAGGGACACCTTCCACCACAGCAGGCCGCTCAGAGCCCCAGTTTCAGTTCCACCACAGCAGTGTCCAGTTAAACCATGTATCCCATTCCTTCAGACATTCCATGGGCGGGGCTGAGTGTTTGTGTTGGGTTTGTCCCCCTTCCCCAGCCAAGTAACAAGAGTCCAAAAGACATTTGGGAGCGCCAGGGGAAGAAGAGGCTCTGTTGGATCCCTCAGAAACTACAGCAGCACAAGGGTGTCAGCTGTGTCCAGCCCTCACACGCCAGGGGCAGGCCTGCACCCTGTGCCCCAGGCACACCTCTCCAGGTTACACTCACCCATTTGCTCCACAATTTCAGGTGGGAAAACTCGGGAAGCAAAAGCTCTTCGGAAAATATCTGAGAATTCTTTGTCCAGGCCTCCAATGCCCATTTTCTCAAAATTCCAGTCTGGGTTGATGATTGACTGCCGATTCTCCTTGGTCTTTGATTTACCTGCAAAAGCCAAGAAATGGTTTCAAACACACAGCCCAGCAGAACTGCAGCACACACAGGTACAGACACCCGAACAGCTCTGCAGGTCAGACCCCATCCCATGAACCCCGTGCTCAGTCTCAAACGTCGGCCAGGAGGCCACACTGTGACAAGGACACAAGGACAGGACACCAGGGACACAGCTTGGTAAATGATTCCCAGCCTTCCAACTGCCCAGTTCAGGGGTTTCTCCAGCCAAGTGCTGCTCCTGTGTACTGAAGAATCCACAGTAGACTTCTTTGGCACAAATTCACCCGGGTGTCCCTGGCCCCACGGAACCCCAGCACCCAGAGTGCCCTCAGCACCCAGCTCACGTGGGTGAGGTTCTGCTGCGAGAACCTTTTATCCACCCTTTTCCAGGCCACCTGGGATGACAACAGGCTTGTCCTGCATCCTCCTCAGTCCTGCCTTTCCCAGTCCCCACCTGTTCCTCCCTGTGCAGCAGCAGCTCCACACTGGAACCCTTGTTCCTTTGTGTCTTCTCTCTTCCTACCACACCCTCTGATGGCAGATGGCCCTGCAGGTGCTGCAGTTTTGTTGTACCTTCAATACAGGTACAGAATGATGATCTGCTTTGTTCATACCCCTCTATAACAATATGTGACCATTCTTAGCAGCCACGTTTAACAGTTCCCAGTAACGGGGCCCACGCTGCACGAGATGGGCCCAGCACTGCCTCGATCCTGCCCAGGATCTGGGCCCACCACAGCCATCAGTTTCACCGAGGTCAGGAGAGCTCTTCCTCCCACACATCATTTACAGTTACTTGTGCTGGATCTCCTCTGCCATTTCCTGCCTCAGTCACCGAGCTCGGTCAGAGCCAGCCTGGGCACCTCATCGCTCCGGCTTTTTCCCAGCGTATTCAATAATTACAATGAGCAGCAAAGGCCCAGTAGAGATTCCCACTGAACTCCACTGACATCAGCCATTTCCTCCTTCCTTTTCATCACTCACTGACTCATGCAAAGACCTTCTCTCTCACAGATCTCTGTTTTGATTCTTTTTTAAGAAACTTTGACAAAGAACTTTGCTGGAGGAGCTTTGACAAACAATCAGCCCATGTCAGCCCTTGTGCCAGTGCTTTCTGATTCCTGTAATGAACTCCAGTGGGATCATGAGGCAGGACTGCCCTTGGACAAGACAGGCTGGCCCTTCCCACTGTATCACCTTTACAATTCCCTCATTTAATGCTTTATTACAGTTTCTGTTGCTTTCTTCTGTACAGACCTCAGGTTCAAAGATCTGCACCTCTCCAGACCTTCTCCAGAATCCTTTGGAAAGGAACCACTCTTACTCCCCAGATACTCGAGCAATTTGCAGCAAAGTTACACAAAACAATTTCTTTACAACTCAGAAGAACAAAGGCCAGTCCTGGCAAACCACCACAGTCCCTTGTCTGTTCCACAACCTCTTCCAGAGGCGCTTGAGGCACAGCCAGACCCCTGAGCAGAGGTTTGCAGCCCTTTAACCAACTCCTTTGCCTGTTGCTGACAAGCCACTGGCATGACAGCCTCACAGAGCTCCTGACTCCCTCTGCAGAGGAGCTTGGGAGTACTCAGAGTGTTCAGGAAGCAGAAGACAAGCACGAATGCTCCTGGAAGGATGCTGGCAAATCCATGTAGTCTCACCTTAGGTTTACTCAAGGGAGCCTACAAACAAGCACTGACACTTTTATCAGTTAGACTGACCTTCCACATGGCTTTCAGCATCCTCAGCTACCAGGGAAACACAGAGATCTGATAACTCAGAGAAAAAGCAAAGACACTGCCAATTATCCTTAACTCCTGCAGAAATGGGATGTTTCCTTAGCCTTGCACAGTGCTTTAAGGGTTGCCCCTTAATGGTTTCCCCAACAGGGGCCATTCCCAACCTAGGACACCAGAGAACCACAGAGATCACAGAGTCACAGGTGGCTTTGGGTTGGGAAGTTCCTCAAAGCCCATCCAGTTCCACTCCCTGCTGTGGGCAGGGACACCTTCCACCATCCCAGGCTGCTCCAAGCCCCATCCAACCTGGCCTTGGGCACTGCCAGGGATCCAGGGGCAGCCACAGCTGCGCTGGGCACCCTGTGCCAGGGCCTCCCCACCCGCACAGGGAGGAATTCCTTCCCAATATCCAATCCTGGCAAACAATAAGTGTGCATTTTGCTGCTCTGTTCCACAAGCTCTTCTAAGAGGTACTTCAAGTTGAGCCAGATAATGAATGAGCACCAAGAGTCCAGGAACTACAGCAAACAGCAGCTCTTTGTGAGCTCAACCAGACTCTTTAATCCTGCTCTAAACACATCTGGAATCAATATTTCAATTACAAGGGCAGCAAAACAAACAGGAACGTGCCTCTGGGTAACATGCCAGGGATAGCCCAGCAGCACTTGGGACACAGAGCACCTACAGCCCTGCAGGGAGCACCAGCCCACAATTCCCCTGTGTTTATTATCCCAGTGCTGCACTCCAGATTTTAGGTCAGACCCTTCAGCCAGGGCTGTTTCTGCTCCCACAGAGCTTGGCCTACACTCCCCCCTTCTGGCTGCACCTCAGCACAGTAAAATTCCTGCAGACTGGATAAAAACCTCTTCCATTGGTTTCATAAAACAATTTTATGCTAAACAGAACAAACAGAATTGGCTTTTTAAAAAATTATTACAATTCCTCTCTATTGAAATAATGCAGGCCCTCTACTGAAGGCAGAGCTCAGTGACACTCACTTTGCTTTCATCTCCTCTCTCACAATTAAATTATTCAGAACTTTACAACTCCCCAGAGACCAACAAAGCACATTAAGCAGCTCTGCCTCAGATCAATGAGGAGATTAAATGAAGTACCAATTTGACAGAAGTGAATCGAGGCACAAGAAGCTCTTTTGTCTTGTCTGCAGACAATGAAACAGAATCCTGGGAAGGGTCCCTATTCCCAATCCACCAGCTCTCCCACAGGACCACTCCTCACACCCACACGTGCCAGGAGGGAGATCACAGGTCGTTATATGGCTCTGAATATTGACCAGGTACAAGCTCCCTGCTTGCTGTGACTCAGTGCACAGGGCTGTTCAACACTCCCTCCAGCTGTCCTGGCAGCAGAGTGAAAACTGAACAGCTGTAATCCCACAGTCACAGCTGGGAACTCACTGCCCTGCCCCTGCAAGTTTCATTTGGTGCTTTTCTCAGCTGTATGCTCGTTAAGATGTTTAATTACAGCCATCTACAAGGCAGCCTACAGAGCTGAGCTGGGGTTTCAGCACAGGCTGAGTGCTGGGATCAGGGCTGAGATGAGTGCGAGGTGTGGTCACACAGCAGCCTCACGGCCCCGTCTGCAGTGACCCTGGCACGGGAAGCGGCTCCAGGACACAAAGCCCCACGCTGCAGGGAACGAGGCCCTTCAGGGCAGCACCAAACCCCAGGCCTTGCCACAAGCTCCTGCAGTGCTGGATGAGCTGGATTTTCCTAAGTGGCTGCTACCCTCAGATGGTTTATTCCTGTAACACTGAGCACTCCCAGCCAAGCAGAGCTGTGCTTTGAAGCCTACTGCAAAAATAAACCCCATGGCTCCCTGAGCCCCCTCCCAGCAGCCTGTCCCTGCCACTCCTGACCTGTGGAACAGCAGCAGCAAAAGCAGGAGTTTCCTTAGCTCACCGACTCTGGGAGGAAGGAACAAAACACGGAACAAAAACAAGAAAAAAGAAAAATAAAAGTGTCTGTTCGGCCTTGAATCACAGCCAGGAAAGAACAGCCAGAGCCACACCACCAGCAAGGGAGGGACCTGCAGCTGGAGCTTGGGAAGAGTCACCCACCTCATACCTCTGGTAAGCAAAGGAACAGCCAAAGGAATAGCAGGTGTCCCTGTTCCCCAGGAATTCACCACAGTCCCTTCCCCAGGAAGCCCCCACAGTCCCAGGGCACACAGAGCCACTGCAGGGGCCCAGCTCCCACCATTCAAACTGGTGGCTCTACGGGAACACTCCAGCTCCAGCCCGAGCCCTACACCAGTCTGTTTCTAAAGGAACGTGTGGAGGACACACCAATCATTCCCAAATCTCTTTGATAGCCAAGTGTGATATTGTACATAGGGATTTGTTTTGTTGAGGTTTTAGAAAGGGTCTCTTTAAATCAAAGTTCCCAGCTGTGTGAATAAACTCGTGTAAGCAGTTACACACACAGTGCCCCTGTGCTGTTCTGCAGCTCCCATGGCCTTCCAAAGAGCAGGACTTTGACATTTTGACCACACATTTTAAAAAGCTCTCATTTTCCTAATCCCTTCTCTTTTAATTAAATTTAATGGGAGAGCTGTTGGCTTGTTACTGTCTCGAAAAACATCATTCTCTGATGTTTGAAGAGTTAAAATATTTACACCAGCTGCTGTCTGCTGGATCTACTGGTCTGTTTGGCCTTGCTAATCTAAGCCTAGGAGTGAAGAAAAAAAACAGCCTTGAGGCAATGAAGTCTCCCAGGCCTGAAAAGCAGCAGATCTCAAGCATTATTTCTCTGTTTGGGTGCAGGCACTCACCAATCAGATTGAGAGAGGAGTTCTCAGCTTTCTCAAAGGCAACTTGACTGTTTCCAAGAACCAAACCAACCTCGATCTGCAAAAGGAAGACAAAGAAACAATTACATTAATTACTATTAGACTCAGCTTCAGTTTGCTCCTTTCATATCCCCAAGCACATGCCCGAAGGCAGGAAAAGGCAGCAAAAGCTCCACTTCAAAAGTCACTGGGAAGAATGCAAAATACCAACCCCTCCTCTCAAACAAACATCATTGAATGCAGAAGCTCACCAGGTACAACAACCTGGCTTTTAAAAGTTACTGGTTTAGTTCAAACCCAATTATTTTATTTCAGCATAGCAAGTAAAGGAGAAAATAAAACCATGGCCTTTCTACAGAAGAAAAAATCAAAACTGGACGTATCTGGAAGACAAAAAGGCTCAAGAGAGGCTGTTTCCATGAATTAGTACTTAAAGATCAAAAGCTATTCCTTGTATCCTCCCCAGCTCTGTAGTTTAGTGGAGACTGCTCTGAACTGCAAACGATGCTCTTTGTCTTCTCTGACACAGCAGACACAGCCAGATGAGCCAGATGTGTGACTTTCCCAAAGGCAGGTGACCTAAGCTGCTCCTGGTAGCATGATCTGGTCAGGAGTTGCAGCTCTGCAGTCCCCAGGGAATGGACATGAGTTCCTGGGGGCCCACCTTCTGCTTTTTGCTTGTTCCAGACTCCCCTTTGAGAATGCTGGGGTCCATGGCTTCCATGTCCTTCACCAAGAGCCCAAAAAGCTTGTCATTAAAGCTGAACACCAGCTGTGGAAAGGGAAAAAAAATCTCATTAAAAAAAGCTAAAAAGGGTTCTGACAAGACTACTAAGATTTGAAGTGAAAGAGGCCTGAAGACTGAGTTAACCACCCAGCAACTCCCATGGAGTTTTTTCCCTGTAAAGCTCTGGAGTGCTGACCATGTGCTTTCCCTGCCCCAATGTAAAAGTAACACACCAAAAGTTGCAGAATGTGAAGTCAGCTGGAGAAA
Source organism: Callaeas wilsoni (assembly GCA_013398955.1). Lineage (NCBI taxonomy): Eukaryota > Metazoa > Chordata > Aves > Passeriformes > Callaeidae > Callaeas > Callaeas wilsoni. The sequence goes on along the minus strand of VWPU01008174.1, from coordinate 6,530 downwards.
CTCAAAGAAAAATTCTCCTTCCAAGAAAAGCATCTATTCCCCCCTTTTTTTTCCCAGCTCAATGTTCTGTATCATCTCATGACATTTTCCTCTCACTTCAATAATTGGTGCTAGTCATGGAGAACAATTTAGCTCAAAACTTTCAGATCTTTTGCATTTCAGTTTGACAAGGACACTTCAGGAATAGTGCTAATGAGAGACAGAATGAATGTAATGAGAAGTAGGGTCCATCCCACAGAAAACCAGGCTGGGTCTGGCTTAAGATTCAGACCCTGCGAGGTGTAAATACTATGAGAGACCACCCTCCACCTGTTTTGAGAACAAGGCAAAGCAGAGGTTATCACAGAGAGCTTTGCAGGGCCTGAAGGCCACCTGCTGCAGACCTCTGCAGGCTCAATTACAGGGACATCAGCTTTCCAAGGTCACCAAGGAAAATACTTCATGCCTGTTTCACTATTTAAGTCCAAAGAGCAGCAATAAATCACAGAATCCCAGAGCAGTCTGGGTTGGAAAGGACCCTAAAGCTCATCCAGTTCCACTTCTGCCACGGGCAGGGACACCTTCCACCACACCAGGCTGCTCCAAGCCCTGTCCAACCTGGCCTTGGACACTTCCAGAACAATAAAATACACTGCACTTGGGAGGTGCCACTGAGAATGAATTAAACCTGGTGTTTGTCTTGACCTTATAAAGAAGGACACAAAAGTGACTTCCCAAAAGATTCCAGGAGTTGCCATACTCACATCCAACCAGGCCATGATGCAGAGAGACCCCAGCTCTCCCAAGCCTTGGCATTTTCCTCACAGATTTAGGATATGACAGCTTCTAAACCCCTCTGCCCCTGCTCTCAGTGAAAGCCACAACGGTTTGACTTTTCATAAAGATACCCTTCACACAAGGAACAATTCCTGCCCCTCACCTGGCCTCTGCAGAGCCCCCGGCACCCTCAGACGGTCCCTCACAAGCCTGCACACAGTGTGTTAGCCCAGCTGAGCCTCAAAGGCCCCAGGCAAAGCCCACCTGCTGGCCCACGGAGAAGGCCTGGCTGTTGAACTGCTGGATGAACTCTGCAGCCATCTTGTCTGTGTCGTAGGGGTTGGAGTCGATGTTCTTCTTCTGCAGGAAGTCGATCTCGATGGTCATGGTGCCGATGCACTGCTTGGTCTTGTCGAAAGTGTATAAGGAAACTGTGAATAAAACCAAGAAACAGCACATTTAAGGACTGCAAGGCCCCCCCAATGTATTAAAGGTGTTTGGCAATTCACATCCTTTACTTGAGAATGAGCACTTGGTAAAACTGAATTTAGTATTTCTGATAGAGACCTTTATTTCTCTTTTATCCATATTCAGCAACTAGGTCAAAAATACAGTAAAATTTCCACTGAAAGTCCCTGCATTGCTCTAAAAACGCTTAATAAACCTTTAAAACAGCTCAAACACCACACAGACCTTGGGGGATGAGGACAATGAAAGCAAATCCAGACATGCTGTGGTCCCACACAGCTCTATCTCCACCCAAGGGTCTGGACACATCTCCAGGAACCCCAAAAGCAGCATTAAGGGTAGCCTTGCCCAAAAGCAGTGACAAGAGGCCATCACTGGTTTTCTGTGGCAACAGGTTGCCAAACTTTTCTCCAGATGAGGCAGCAGAAAGTGAATTACTGCACAGTGAAATGCAGCAATGCAACCTGTCAGCCCAAAACAAAGCACATCATCAAATGTCCTTCATCCCTGACACTGAGGAAACAGCCCCTACCCCAGAGGTGCCCTTGGGCCCATCCCGACATTTCCAGGTTTCCTTCAGTGATGCAGAATCACCTGAACAGAAAGCCAAGGGGCAGGGAAGGCGCTGCACAGTCACTGCCAACCTGATCCCACGGGTACAGCACGTGGGAAACAAGAGGCCACTCGGGGTGGAAAGAGGACGGAAAGGAAAGAGCAGCACAAGCCACAACCCCAGGGACACCGCTCAGCATGGGTGACCAGGGAGCAGGACCTCACAGACAGGCAGGCCCAGCAATCCACAAACCAGGCTGCAGCAGAAGGCAACGATTCTCCAGAGACCGAGGAACATTAAAGGTTTGCTCTGAATCTGGAGAACAGCCTCCTCTGCTGCTGAAGTCAAGGCTAAGGATGAAGCAGCAGGAGGGGAATGTGGGAAAGGTGCTTCACTCACTCTGTGATTTCCTGTCCAGCCTTTGGCAGCAGAATAGTTCCACAATAAACCTGCAGATGCTGAGAAGCTGATGGCAAAACCAGCCTCCAGCATGGTCTGCTACAGGACTTGTTCACGTGAAGGGAACAAGGAGAGCCTGTCTCCTGCTGAAGGTGGTACCAGAACACACAGCACACACACCCAACATCCTTCCTGGGATGGGCCACCCTGGGATGAGCTGCCAGAGCTTCCAGGAAACAGGGATGAAGATGAAAACACTAAACTACTTCCTGACCTACTGCACTGAGTTCTTTGAAAAGGGATATGGCAGCAGTGTTATCCCTTTGGTCCTGCAAGCAAACACCAGGAGCTCCTCTCACCTTACAGGTCACCTCTGGGCAGCTTCCTTTTTCTTGCTGAACCCCACGGCTTTGTCAAATAAAAGTTTCTGGAATATCAGTCCCTGGATTTGGTCACATCACAGGCCTGAGGTGTCAGCTGCACATGAGCAGCTCTTACATCCATGACTGAGTGCTGGGGGTGCACAGAGAACCCCCAGCACGGGGCTGCAGCCCAGTCAGCAGCGTACAGCACCAGCTCCAAGAGCCTGGAAAGTCCCAGAGAGAGGCTGGGAATGCAGCAGGGACCTCCCGGTTCTGGGAAGGCAGCAGGGACCCCCCTGGGGTGGGAAGGCAGCTGAGACAGCCCACCCTGGCTGCAGCTGGGCACCTCTAATGGGAACACAGGAGCTGGTGCAGCTGCACTGCACGGAAGGCAGGACAGCCCCATCCACTCAGGGCACTCTGCCTTCCCACCAGGAAAACCACTCACCTGGAAAACCTTTACTGCACCATTAGGGGCTCAGCAGGACTCACATCGCTGCTCCACGGAGCCGTGGGCTGCGCTTACAGCTGACATTTAAAACACGGCTTCCACATCATCAGGGGACCAGGACAAAGCACGAGCCCTGGGAAATCACTGGCTTTGTGAACACTTCTCCCTACCTGCAGAATGCCTTTACAAATCCCTTCCACCCAGCAGGGAGTCAGATGACATTTAGTCACTCTGCACAGAATCACTGCATTTTTTTGTTAACACAGGCTCCCACGTAGCTGGGAGGTTTACAGCAAAGCCCAGGACGAGGACAACCACAAACTGCTCTAAGAGCTGATCACACAGAGTATCAGTGCTTCTTTCCCCAAAAGACCTGAGTAACGAAAAGCATTGATCTATAAGTGACTTGGCACATGATCAGCAGCCAAACAAGGGTGAGAAACAAATTAATTTATGGGTCTCCCCCCATTATAGGTAATTTTCAGTTAAAACAAAACCAGCTAGCAAAAAAATCACAGATTAACAGAATCATCAAGGTTGAAAAAGGCCTCTGAGATCACCAAGTCCAACCATCAACCCAGCACCACCACCACAGTCACCACAAAACCATGACAGAAGTGCCACATCCACCAGTTCTTCAAACATTTCCAGGGATGGTGACTCCACCACTGCCCTGAGCAGCCTGTTCCAAGCCTTTACAACCCATTCTGTGAAAAAATTTTCCAATATCCAACCTACACCTCCTCCAGGCACAACTTGAGGCTGTTTCCTTTCATCCTGCGCCTTGTTCCCTGGGAGAAGAGACCGAGCTCCTTCCAGGTCGTGGCATGGAGCAGGAAGGTCTGCCCCAGCCTCCCTTTCCAGCCTGAAGTCCTGGCTTTCGAGCAAGGTCTGTGAGACATCCAGGGAGGCAGAAACATCCACTCCAGGCTGTCCCTCCAAACACATCAGACTTCACATCTGAGTACTGATCTGTGCTCAGGGACCTGCTGAGACCACAGGAGCTGGGAAAACAAACAGCCAGGAGGGAGCTTCCCTAGGAGCACCCCACAGCCACAGCTGCACCACTTCTCAGGCCTGGTCCTCCTCATCCTGACACAGGACGCAGCCATCAGCTCTGCCCACAATCCCAAAGGAGGGAATTCCCTGGAACCACTGCAAGCTACTCCAGAGGCAAAGCAGCGGCCTAATGACCAGAACGGTGTGCTCCAGCACAGAGAGCACGAGCCAGCCAAGCAGAGGGCAGGATCCCAGCAAGGCAGAGGCTGAGCTGCCCTCCCCAGGAGCACAGAGGTGACCCCTGAGAGTCCAAAGAACAAACGTGATCCACTACCTGGGCCTGCTGTAGCAAAGGACACTGAGATCCTCCTGTAACAAGCTGCTGCCAGGAGCCTGGTCAACATTCCAGCAGCTACAGACAGGTCCAACAGCTGCACCTGTACCTGACAGTGATCCAAAGCAGAGGGAACACTGACATACAGCACAAAGTGACAGAAGAGCTACCTGGTCTCCTCCAAACATTGGCCAAGGCTTGGAAGGCTCGAGGAAGATTTGAAATAGGAATACAAAGTCACCTCAGCCCTTCACCTTGCTGCAGAGTGTTCTGGTCAGTTATTGGTGCAAACACCAGTGCTGCTCCCAAAGCTCAGCACTGCAGGGCACACTGCTGCTCCTGGCAGCTCTTGGCACTAAAACATCCCCATTCATTCCAATGCTGATGCCAAGAAATTCCCCAAGGACAAGATCTGTCCTCTCTTAGTGGGAGTGTTCTCCAGAGACCCAGAACAGGCTATCCAGGACATGGTCAATGTTCATATCTGCATGTGGACACTGATATTCCACACAGAGCCAGGCTGAGATACCAGCAGGTGTCTGGAGAAACGGCCAGAACAGTCCTCCAGGTTTGGAAAACATGAAATGCAGACAGGCTGCAGAGAGGAGAGCAGCTCCTTCACTAACGAGAGCCTCACATCACCAGGAGAAGGACTGGAGATCTGAGAGCTCCCAATTCAGTTTCAATTCAGGATGGAAACACGAGTTCAGCTTTTATAAACACGTCCCAGTCGCTCTGCTGACTGACTCACCATCGATCTCCTGTCCAATGGAAAGGCCGGCCCATTTTCTCTGTAAAACAAGACAAAAATGTCAGAACGCCTGTCCTGCAGGACACCTGCCCTCTCAAAGGCAGCCTCCTCACCCAGAGGAGCAGGATCCCCGGGAGAACCTTCAGCAGCAGAAAAAAGGGGCAGAATGGAATATCCCAAAGACTCCCAAATTAACAGGAAACAAGCCAAAAACACTGAATAATCTCTTCAAATAATTCTACCTTGTGACCTCAGAAGGTTGTTCTGTCCAACCTCCTTCAAGTTACTGGTATCCCCACCATCCTGGTGGCAGAAGTGGTGCTGGACAGGGCTTTTTGTCCTTCTGTTCATTTCCTATCAAAGGCCAGGTTCTGAGCACTCCACAGGTGCCAGAATGGCTGTAACACACCTCGTGAGCATTTTTTAAAAGCTTGTTCTAATGTGCTCCAAGGTACAATATTACCTGAACCAAGAGAACCAGTAAGAATGAAACTGTTCAAATTCTTTAGTTCTCTCCAAATTCCTTTAGAAAGATTTGTGCTGCACAGAACTGCAGAAGTGGGAAATGGTTCACGAATTATGTGACACAAAAAATCTATAACCTTTACAATTCCAACACTTCTGGCTTGATGACTGCAAAAATGGGGTTTTCCCAGTGGCTGCTGCTGTGTTACAGATTGGCTGCAGTGTGCTCACAGCTCCTCAGATATCAAAGAGAGGCACCGGGCACAGGCACGTGTAGGTGTCATTACACACAGCTCCAGGGAGCTCACATTTGAAAAGCTGTACTTTATGGTCATTTGTATTTGCCTTTTGTCTGGAGAAGGAACACAATGACTTCGCTTACAAAGTGAACTTGTCCCCCTTTACACTCTCTCCAATACCCACAGAATATCCTGAGCTGGAAGGGACCACAAAGGATCACAGAGTCCAGCTCCTGGCCCTGCACAGATACCCCAACAATCCCTCCTGGGCATCCCTGGCAGCGCTGTCCAAACACTGCTGGAGCTCTGGCAGCCTTGGAGCCAGGACCATTCCCTGGGGAGCCTGGACAGTGCCCAGCACCCTCGGGGAAAGATCAGTCAGGATCTTCTCTGTGGCAAGAGATACAGCTCAACCCCCATGCTCACTTGCCTGGTTGCTGCTAAAGGTTTGTCATCACTGTGCAGCAATTCATGTTTTAGGCTCTCAGGACACAAAATTTGTCACAGATTTTGGTGTTAAGAGTTAAGAGTCAAGATTATCACAGAGTAGAGGTGGCCAAGAACTCCGCATGAATAGTGAATGTACAACAAACAGGTGTTCTGGAGGCCTCAGAGCACAAACATCACCATCCCTGAACAGGAACAGTAAACACACGGTGTGAGACTGACTGCAACTATCCAAGGCTCTGGGAAATACTGGGAATTAAAACCCAGCATCAGGAACACCCCAATGCTCAGAGGGCTGGAACAGCT